>CM077148.1:169424726-169526846 GCA_039583875.1 Platanthera guangdongensis
CGAGGAAGTGTAGTAAAATCAGTGAGTGTGTGATGAGTGTCAGAATGACCGTGTGAAACGGCAACACTCCAATACGAACTCACCTGTACCCTAATGTCTCTTAATGAACGTAACGCGTCAGGCGGCTCCCTAGGAGTACGTATGAAAATGTCGTCACTAAGGAACGATCACCTGAGTGAGCTTCAGAGACATTAAAAAGAGAAGTAACACTCGAGTGAGGCGAGTAGTTTTCCCCTACAATAGAACTTATCTGACGGGTCAGCAGGCGGTATGTCAAAGAACTCATCACGAAGTGAGTGGCCCGGGTGGGCCATACGCTTAATTCTAAGCTTAATTCTAAGCACATCGGGAGGAGACTCCTGTGTACCTAAGAAAATCCGGACATTCCCAATGTCGCCTTCAAGAGCTGCTCTCCAAAGCACAATAAGGGAGGTGCATTGGAAAGGTGTCAATACATCAGCTCTCACAGTTGACACGCTCAACGAGACGTCGACCTCCCAGGGAAGTGGGGGGTCATCAGGAGGCTTGATGGGGGAATCATTAAAGAATCCGTCAGCAGCTTCATGATCCTCCAAGTGAGTACTACTAATAAGGGCGGTGTCTCCAAAGCGGGTGGAAATCCGCCAAGATATTTACATTAGGCTCGAGGCTATCAGTCATGACATGACTTAAGATAAGGCCAAGGGGAGAGTGAGAAGAACTCATACTCAAGTGGGGTTTAGCCGGCGAGGTGTCAATAAACGGGTCTGTAACCAAGGAGGTAACGTGGCCAAAATGAGGTATAACAGATGGAAAAACCATCACAACGTCACTGGGTCGCTCAGCCTCACTATCGGGACTAAACTCACTAGACATGCTAATGACGCTATCCGCCTGTAAAACCAGGCCAGGGTCAGGCTCTGTCTCCAAATCACATGGAAACGGAGATTCATCAATGGGAGTACCAAAATCAGGTAGCGACTCACTCATAACTATGGGAGCACTACCTGCATTGATGGTTTGACTTAAATCCTGAAGTGCCACGCTATTGGCTTCCTTTAGTGCAAATTTCAGGCTATCCATTCGAGCATGTACGCAATCAAATTGTTCAAGAAACAATCGTTGAAATTCGGCTTCAGGTATCTCTATTGGTGGATCAATCGGGGGATCCAAATGCGTGAGGTTATCCACATAGTGGTGACTCCAATCGAGCTCCAGATAATCATCAAAATGCTCATCCCGAATAGACTCACGGTGTGTCAGAGGGTGACTGTGATCCCTACGAGCGGGCGGTGATGAGCGAGGGTAATCATCGAAATAGTATGGAGATCTCACAGGAGGGGCTCTACGAAGATACTCAACTCTACTAACGTCAAGTCTTGGCATGACGTAGTGACGGTAATGTGAAGTTTTAGAATCATAGCGATTGTCCCTAGCAAATCGTGGTGATGGGTCGACACGATATCTAGGGGAGCGGAATGCAAATAAGAATGATCGTCAAAATGATATGCCATGAGACATTGCCTATAGATTTCACTACTGCATGTAAAAGTGTGGTGCAAATCGAACCTCCCTCTGATACCAATTTGATGCAGCGCGAGTCTACAAATGGCGGACGACACACAAAAGCTAGTACTCAACAATGAAAATGTGATCTAAATGGAGTTATGATCTAAATGTTGTGCGCGTGAAAACATGAGAACAGTCCAAAATTAGAGATCTATTAACTTAGTAACGATTTTCTTTGGCAACGCTTTGGGCAGGACCAGCACAATCAAACAAGACCTAGCCGTTAAGAAACAACTATGATTAACCACCAAATAGAGCGCGTTTTCGATTGAAGTGCGTCGGATGCGTTCCACAAATCACACGACAAAATCAAGCACAATAGCATATAATAATTTCCACAACCACAACAATAGTTCCAAACCAAAGCAATCAATGGAAAGAAATAGAACATCCATACCTAGATTTACTCATGCATGTGGCGGCTCGGCTTCGGGATGAAGTAACATTGGTGGGGATGCCTCCGATGTGCTGGTGGGTCCACGACAAGCTGTGGGTAGTTAGGACAAGGTCAGTTTTGGGCTATTGGGGGGGGGAATGAACCAAGCGGGTTGGTGTACGGGAGTTGCAGGAAAGAGGAGGGGAGCAGGAAATCAGGGCCAAGAGGGGGCAGGTGATGCGACGGGAGGCCGGGAAGAGGGAGAAGATGAGCAGAGGGTTTCAACAGGGCGATGGGCTGCAAGGGGAGGAAGAGGAGTGCTGGACCTGGGCGGGGAAGGCGACAGACTGCAAGGGGAGGAAGAGGGCCGAACCTGGGAGGAGGAAGGGACGAACGGAGGCGGCGGACTGGGCAGACGCGGAGCCGTCGAACGGAGCCTTCGGAATCCACCGAAGTGTCGACCGGGAAGTTGCAGTAGGGCAACTATCCCTCCTTGAACCGGCCACCAAAATGCATATATATAGGAGAAAAACAAAAGCAAAACTTGGGCTCCCGATCGGACGACCATAAATGTTCGGCCTGATCGGGGGCTAAATACATCAAAATAATAAAAACTAATATATCAAATGGCTTGGAACGACCCTCCGGGCGCAACCGTAAACTCGGATCGCCCGACCGGGTCGTCGATCTCCGCCTCCTGCGGAATAGACGCGTGCGTGTCGCTGATCTCCATCACTGTTTTTAAAGTAATTGGCGCAACAGAAGTCTGATTTTTTTATATGGAACTACGAGGTGAATGGTTGACATGTACTGTTCACCTGTTGCTACATTTATATATGTTATACATATTCATATATGTATATATGTTATAGTTATACATATACATACATATGTGTGTATATATGTTATGGTTATACATATACATATATATGTTAGAGATATACATATCTACATATGTATATATATGCCATGTTTTGTAGTCATGTAGTTACTTCAGGCGCGCTAATCTTAAAAGAAATTGTTAATAAGCCTTTGTCATGTTTTCCTTCAGTATGTGACTCGTTATTCTCGCAAATCATTACGAGTTCTAGGAAGTGTGGGGGAGCCCATTAATCCAAGTGCATGGAGGTCCATATCATTATTCCTCGATTTTGTTAATTTACCGTCTCTTTTGTGATGGTTTTGAATCTTGGATGTTTTTTTCTTTTAAAGGTGGTATTTTAATGTTATCGGGACGCACGCTGCCCTATATCAGATACTTGGTGGCAAACTGAGACCGGTGGTTTCATGGTAACATTCTATATACTCTGAATTTTATCATATCTGTGAGCGAACTATATTGTTTGTATTTTTGATTGGAATTGCAGTTTTATGCAACATTTTTGCTTTCTCATTGTAAAATTGTAGATTTTTTCTTGTGTAGATCACTCCTTTGCCAGGTGCATGGCCGCAGAAGCCTGGTTCTGCAACATTTCCATTTTTCGGTGTGCAGGTATGCTTGGTGCATCACATCCTGCACATTAGATAAATTTCAAATGGGCTGTCATGGGAAAAATGCATTTACCTATGCAGGCAGTGATAGTTGATGAAAAAGGAAGTGAGATAGAAGGGGAGTGTAGTGGCTACCTCTGTATAAAGAACTCATGGCCTGGAGCTTTTAGAACGCTTTATGGTGACCATGAGAGATATGAGACCACATATTTTAAGCCATTCCTTGGATATTATTTCTCTGGTGATGGCTGCAGCAGGTGACAGTTTCTGAAATTAATTATGCATGATTCATCTATAGCTTGTTCTTTCTTGGTGTAGAACATAGCAAAAGAAAAATCCTTTAGCTCTTCTGACGCATGAAAATTTATAGGACGCTCCATGCTTTAATCCTAAATGAGTGCGAGCAATCACAAATAAATGTTATGCACCTAAGCCCATCTCTAGGATGACATGACAACACACACAATTCAATGAATAAAATACTAATTTAATGCAAGTGCAATGAATTAGTCCGACTGCAATTTAGCAACAAGTAATCTATTAAAATATAACCTATTCAGGAGCATGTTTGTTCACGAATAATGGAATTAGAAAACAAAACGGTAATTCACTAGCAATTGAGGCGTACGTATTTTGAGCGAGCATCGAATAAATCCTGCAAACCAGTTGATTTGACAGAAATAAAACAAATAGAATCGTGTCCCACTAAATATAGTTGAAATATCAATAACAGAGGTCAAAAACACCAAACTACAACTTACACGTGTAAGCGGGTGGCAAGATACAGTAAATGTAAAGATCTAAAGGCTGCTGGATCCAAATGGATGATAACTGTTGATGGTGGAATTAGGGGTGTGATCGGATGTGACTATGGTAGGAAGATGATGAGTCAAAATATGGCGGTTTGTGGGTGGAGATGGACTGGACTGCTGTGCATAGGAAATAGGAGTTAGGCGGACGTCGGCTTGAGTAAAATTTTTCGGGGGGGGGGGGGTGGGTGGGATGCAGCGGAGAAGAAGCGGGCGTGTCAAAATGGAAGGGGAAGAGGGAACGATGGTCGATGGAAATGGGGGAGGCAGAACCAGAATTGACGCTGGGAGTGAGATCGGTAACAACACCTTGAGTAGAGTCTGGAACGACGATGGGAGGAGGCATTGAAATTTGCGTTGTGAGATCAGGAACAACATTGAGAGACAAAATCAGAGGCAATGCCAAAAGGGTAAATCAAGAACGAAATTGTAGATGAGGTCGGTAACGATGGTGAGTAGTGAGTCTGTGGTCATTACTGTGGAGGGAGATCAGGAATAATAGTGGGCGGAATCATGATCATAACCGTGGAGGGAAGTGGAAAACCCAAGGAATCACACCAAGGGGGCCTCTTTGAGTTGCACCCTGAAGAGGGGATGACGATTTCTGGACCGAAACAAACTATCGATCTCCCCTCAGAACCGTTGTCTCCATGTATAAAAAGAATATAACTACTAGGGCACCCAGATCAGACGACTCAAAATGTACGAACTTATCAGGTTCCAAATACAACTGAAAAAATAAAAATAAGTACATGAAATTGACTCGGAACAACCATCCAGACACATCCACAGACTCGAATTTTCCGAACGAGTAGTGGATCCTTCTGCAGGAATAAACGTATGGAAGCCAACGATCTTCATCAATTCACCCCCCCCCCCCCCCCGACCTGAAAGTACTCATCTCTTGTGTGTGAAGGTGGTCATACTCCTGGTGTAGCCTAGGGGCGAGTCGCTCAAGCTCCTCTTGGGAAATCCAAGTGTCATCGCTTCAGCAAATAAGATATTGCAGTATATCTTGCCCGCTAACGACCATGAAATCATGAGAAACAATCTGATGTATATCTTTGGCGGTCACCGATGCCTCTTAGTTCGTTTGAAAATTGAATTGATGGAACAATCGATGGTGCGAGGGGACCCTCTTGGTGACACTCATCAGGATGAGGCTGGGGCGGAGTGGAAGTAAATGATGTTGTGGCTCATATGTGGGAGTGAAGAAGAGATGCACATAAACATGTTCCTCATAGCAAGGAGTCAGGTACCCTGCATTGAATACTCTCTTCATCCCCATATTTTGAAGGATGTCAATCTAATATGCATTCGTACTAATTCATCGTATCGCTGTATGGAGACCAATTTGCATTCGTACTTATTGTAACTTTTCATCAAACAAGTTTATGTAGTTAATGCAAATGATACAAATCATACAATAAATATGAATCACGCAACACATACGGGTCATGTTACAATAGTCCAGATTCTCACACTGAGGCTCTTTGGTGCTACAAGGAACTCCAAATATGAGTACATGGTTAGGAGGCTTGGTAAGTGGAGTATAGAAAAATTCATCGTGGTGCGATGAACATTCAAATAAACATAAGAGACATCAATAATAAGATGTAACAATATAATATGTTGAATGTCTCCAAAAATGTCAGTGATAATGAATAAGATCACTGAATCATCAAGTGAACTTTCAAACTTGGCTGACCTGCTAATAATGGATACATACTTAATGAGTGGTGACTTAACATATTGCTCTCTAAGTGGAGTGCAAAAATACTTGTTGAGTGTGCGATAAACACCCATTTAAATAAATAGGACATATATGCTGGGTTGACACTATGATATGTTGAATGCCTCCATAAAGTGAAAATCATTAGGTGACTCTCAAGGAGGTATGTATGAAAATATGTCACGAGTACAATGATCAACAAGTGAATACCCGAGACATCGACAATAAAATTTGACACTAGATTTTGATGAGTGTTTCCAAGAAAAAAGAACTTCTCTGGTTAGTCAGTGATTGTAGGATGATTCTCCAGATGAGAATCACCATCAATGATAAAGTCATCGGGACTAAAAGGAACAACTACTATACTCAAGAATCTCACTTATAATGTGACTTGACAATAACTCGTCGTGAAGCTCCGATGAACAAGTGCTCACAGGTGAGCGAATGATATGTGCAGTATCTAACTCAACAAATGTGATTAGGGAAGGATGTGAAACTATAAGGTCACTCGGTCGCTCCTACTTACTCTCAGTTAGGTTTACAAGAAATAAGTCTGAATCCAATAATTTACCACTCATTAGACAAATCACATCGCTAGAGTGTGTTAGCCACACTCCAGATATCATATCGTCCTTCTCAAAATTGATATGAGTATGTATAACCGTGACCTCAGAATGGGAGGGACACATACAGGGGAGGTCAGGATGTGCATCCAGTTGGCTAATTTTAGCAAATCTCATGGACTACTCCTAATGAAGGGTGAGCTAATAATATGCTCGAGAGACTCTAAGTAGTGATAGGTCAACTCAGTATGTAACTTAGATTGAAGTTCAGATCGAAATCAAAAAGTGATCATAGTTGGCTTATCTTGAATGTCACTCCTGTCACGACCAGTCTCAACAAAAGTAAAAGTGCGTTATGGGGCTAGTCGTGATGCCACAACCATGGGCGGAAAGCAAATCCATGTTTGTTAGGCGTTAGCAGAGATATTGATAATTAGGCTTAAAATAATTAATTTGAAGGAAAATGGTTGTTTTTATGCGAAAGCTTTAAAATAAGGTTGTTCGAAACAGATGCACATACATTTTATTAAAACTTATGATACAAATTTCATGCAATGACAGGTGCAGATGAATGAACATACAAACAATATTGACTTTGAGTGCATATGATGATATAATATAGCCTTGCAGTTATGCATGATTTACTGATCATTATTATTACTTAAAAAAATGTATGACAGTATAGGAAATGAAACGTAAACATAGAACCTGGAACTTAATGCAAATCGGGATTGAGCACCTGACGGCGCTGTCACGAACGCTAATGCAATTTCAAAATAGAAAGAAAACGAATCAGAACATTGAAATAAACATGCGAGCAAGTAAAACACATAACCAGTAAGGGAAGCAAAAATGTATGTGTATCGATTTTCAATGAAGCAAAACTAACAAGACAGACAAGTAAAATAGCCAAACTGAAATAAATTAAATTAAGCTTACTCTGGAGCATAACATAAAATTGATCATGTAATATCATAAGTTGTAATCAATGAAGTGTGTAGGTGTTTTTAGTGAGTGCACATGGTTCACACTCAAGTTCATATGCAAGTTTTATTAGAAAAATTCTTGCTTGTCGTGACTATGCAAGCAGAGAGATGCACAAATTAAACACTACTTTTCAATAATTACTTAAGATATTATGGAGTTAAAAGATTCATATTTTAGTGTTTCCTAGTATTTCAAGACAAGTTACTAATTTAACGATTCAAATGCATAAGAGTAGAATTCGTAAACATGTAAATGGGGCATTGAGTCAAGGAATAGAATTTACCCAAGTTTTAGAACCAGACAACATAAAAAACAGATTTGATGACACCGAAAACTAGAGAGTGAGTTTTGAACCTCGCGGGTTTGAGGGATTAAGTTATCATTAACGAGAAAATTTTTCAAGTAAATCGCAAGGATAAGTTTGACATGCATCGATTTGAGGGTAATAAATACTCATATAGATCAAAACATTCTAAGACACAATTATCTCCAAAGTAGACATGTATATTGTACAACCCCTTATTTGTCGAGTGGACCCAGCTGGCCCGAGGACAAGGGGCAAGAACACAGTTTCACTGCGCGATCGCTGCTTACCCAACATGGTGGTGAGCGAGCAGAGTCGGCGAGCCGAATCTCGCCCATGGCGAGAGGCAAGATGGCAAGTGCCCAGCCTCATCAGGTGCTCGCTGGTTGGGCGAGTGGCGAGTGCCCAGTACCATCGGGTACTCGCCGCCGAGGCGAGTAGGACGAAGCGCGTCGACTCGTCATTAGGGGATATTCTTTTCCATTTTCTGTTTATCTATAATTCAATTCTGCTCTGTCATTAGCCCCTGCAAACAGCGGAGTTGCGCTGTTGACATACCACTTTGGGCTGCATTTAACAGTTATCAAAAGTCGAGATCTCGCTATTGACATACCATCCTCAGAAAACTATAAATAGACCCCCAATGACACCTTTGGAGAGGACCTTTTTCTGAGTTTTCCTCTCCCCTGGCTAACTTTGGTTGACAGGAGCTTCAGCTCTTCACTCACCGTGGTTTCTGGGTGGGTGATCGGAAGCTCCCTTGGCTCTCCAAAGGTGCTCGGTTCAGCTTTGGTTTGGGAGGGGAAGTAATTTAAGATCTTCTGGGTGTGTGGCGGGACCTTGCTGCGATTCGGGGTCTATTTGAGGTTGTTCTGGTGGGAAGATTTCTAAACTCTAAGTCCACAGCTGTGACATTAGCTTGAGAAAAGTAAAGGCGAGCTACCTCTACTTCCAAACTCCTCGTTGAATCGTGGTTTCCGGGTTCAACACTTTTGGTACGATGAGCGTGGACTCATAGCTCATCAGGAAAATCTCAAGCAAGTGTCATAGCTGGAGATGAAGGGAAAGGAACTGACCCAGGCTGCTCCCCACCCGCAGAAAGCCCCGTGAATCAAAAATAGTTTGGCGAGTTCATGAAGGTTGTGCTCGAGACCATTCATTCCGGTCTCGCAATGCAGTTTGACGAGTGCTCGACCCCCACGGTTCCTGTGCTCGTCCCACCTTTTTTGGGCGAGGAGGCGCCAGGACACCGGGTTGGGAAGGGGATAAGGGTAGAAGGAGGCGAGAGAGAGCTCTCGGGTCGCTAGTTGTTTCCCATCTCACCAACCGCCCCGCCATCCGGCGTGACGGTTAGGCGAGATCTCGCAAGACGCCAAGAAAGCTCAGGGAATCCCTTCTGTAAGTTGATCCTCTCGACTCTAGTATCGCATGGTTTCATAGATCCGGTTATGTCTTTCTACTCCGGCAAAGAGGATCCAGTTCAGCACATGCAGTGGTTCGAGGACACAGTCTCCATCATGCAGATGACAGACGCGTTCAAATGCAAGTTGTTCGCCATCTCCCTCAAAGACAAGCCGAGGGATTGGTTTCACCAACTTCTCTCAGAAACATCTACGACGTTGAGGATCTGCACCGTGGTTTCTTATTGCCCTTTTCAACATCAAAGAAGACGAAGAAGTGGGCTGAGTTCTTGTTCGAGATCAAACAGGGGGGGAAGAAACTCTGGCAAGTTATGTGGACAGATTGCAAGAGGAGATACTTCAAGTCCAGGAAGCATCGGGGTACACCCTGATGATGACCTTCACACTATGGCTTCGTCAGGGATTCTTCAAGATGGAGCTGAAGCGGGATTCACCTCTTTCCTTCGAGGAACTGATGCAAAGAGCGGTGAACGAGATCGAAGGGGAAGCCACGAACCCCGAGTTCGCAAAGAAGCTGGCAATACTAGGAGAGGCAGAAGCAAAAGAGCAAGGAGGATCTAGGCAGCAGGAAGGGAGAAGAAGGGATGAACCGAGGGGGCAAGGCTTTCAGGCACCCCAGAGGGGGCAAGAGCAAGGATGGGGAGTGCAGGAGCAAGGTAATCGATCAGTATGGAGACTGACGGGAGGACCATTCCAAGTACAAGGAAGAGGAGTAGCTCAGGGAGGGCGAAATCACTGGGCAGGGCAGGGACGGTTCAACCCTCCGGGGTGGAGAACAGGCCCGAGACTGTTGCCACCCCCCCCCCCAGCACGCAATGATGATATTTCGGGGTAGAGGAGGAGGGAGGAATCAACCTGGCAGAGGATGAAGAAGGGAGGTTGGGCCGTTGCTTTTCTGTGACTTCCATCAGGAGGAGGGGCACGCGACGACCACCTACCCCGAGTTTCTGGAGTTCCGAGGAGCGGCGAGAGCCAGAGGATACAACCAGTACCGCCCAGGATTGTGGAAGCAGGAGTCGGAGGCGAAGGGGGAACTGAGGTTCAGGATCACTGTGAAGACCTGACAAATGTTTGTGGCCGAGGAGGGATCAGGGTAATCCACGATGGGGGGGGGGGGGGGGGGGGGGGGTTGATGCCACACGCAAGGGGTGCCTCTGAACTGTTTTCCGCCGGAGCATCGCTTCAACATCTTTGGCCCCTCCCCCGGTAGATAAGATTACCTTCTCGTCAAAAGTTATGTCAGATTATGAAGACCCATTCTGTGATTCCTTGGTAATCCAGACGGCCATCGAAAACTTCACAGTCTCAAGGATCTTAGTGGATAACGAGAGTTCGGTAAATGTGATCTTCAAGAAGGCATTTGATGAGATGAAGGTGGAAGTCAGGAGGGTGCTAGTCTCGGATGGACCTCTGTTCGGGTTCTCAGGCGAGAGGTAGAAAGTAGGAGGAGTGAGACTCCATGTTACCTTAGGAGGGACGTCCCGAAACCGCCGGTTCGTTATCGTGGACTCTCCGAGTAGCTACAATGCTATCTTCGGGCGTACCCTTATCAACGCTTTTCGATGCGTACCCTCTTCCTTCCACCAATGCTTGAAGTTCAACAGTGGAGGAGTGCAAATCTGAATCCCGGGAGACCCCAAGGTAGCAAGGGAATACTACGTCACGACCGTCAACACGATTTCGTGGATGGGAGAAGCATAAGAGTTTGAGAAAGAGATGAGGAGAAGGCTAGGTTGGAGGCTGCTGAAGACGTGGAGAAAAAGGAGATCGTTGCCCTGAGCGGGAAGCCCGAGGTGGTGCAGGTCGGAGGGAAGCTGAAGGAGGAGGATAAGGAGAAAATCAGAAGTTGCATCTAGGACAACATCGACGTCTTCGGGTGGGATGCAACCGACATGCCAGGGATCGAGGCATACGTGGCTTGTCATCATCTCAATCTTGATCCCAACGCCCGCCCGATTTGTCAGAAGAAGAGGTCTGTGTCGATCAACCTGGCGGAACCAATCCGAGAGGAGGTAGAGAAGTTGGTGAGGGCAGGTTTTGTATCAGAGATCTAATAGCCCGGCTGAGTCTCCAATGTTGTGTTGGTCAAAAAAGGGGGCCGGGAGGTGGAAGAATGTGTGTTGACTTTTCTTTGATGAATAAAGCATGCCCAGAGATTGCTACCCCCTGCCTCGAATCGACGCGCTGGTAGATGCAGTTGTCGGTTTTTCTGTAATGAGTTTCTTAGATGCATTTTCAGGTTACCACCAAATCAGGATGCACCCGCCAGATGTTAAAGATGTTTCCTTCATCACGGATGATTTGTGCTGTAGTTATAAAATGATGTCGTTCGGGTTAAAAAATGCAGGGGACACATACCAGAGTATGATGAATAAGGTCTTCAAGGAACAAAAGGGGAGGAATCTTGAGATCTATGTAGATGACCTGATGGTGAAAAACAAAGACGTAGAGTCTCACCTTCTAGACTTGGCGGAGACTTTTGCCACCTTGAGAAAATACAAGATTAGGCTTAACCCCCCGAAGTGCATCTTCGGGGTCGGGAGAGGGAAGTTTCTAGGTCACCTCATCACCCCCTTGGGGGTAGAGCCCAACTCGGATAAGGTTAAGGCGATCCTAGAGATGGAATCGCCATGGATCGCCAAGGAGATTCAACGTCTTACAGTGAAACAAGCAGGTTTGAGCAAGTTATTATCTCGGGAAGGGGAGAAGTGCTTGCTTTTCTTCAAGATGCTAAGAGGTAACCAACGTTTTGAGCAGACCAAGGAGTGCGGGGAGGCCTTCCAAGCTCTGAAAATGTAGATCTCCAAGGCTCCACTACCACAGGGTCCTAAGGATGGCGAAAAATTGGCTTTGTATCTCAGGGTGGGGGAAGAAGTTGTGAGCTCCGTTCTGGTTCGAGAAGAAGGCAGTAGGCAGTTGCCGATATACTATGTAAGCAGGGTTTTGAGGAAGGCGGAGATCAACTATCCCGTCCTGGAGAAGTTTGCCTTTGCCCTAGTCATCGAAGTTTCGACCTTTCTTCCAGGCGCATTCCATCAAGGTGGTGACCGATCATCCCCTTCGCAGCATAATAGAGGGGGTCGAGCACTCAGGAAGATTAGCAAAAATGGTCGGTGGAACTGAGTGAGTTCGACATCTCGTTCGTCCCACGATTGTCAATGAAGGCTCAAGCTGTGGCGGATTTCTTGACAGAATATGTCGCAGAAGTGGAAAAACACGAGCAGCCCGACCTGGCAGCCTGGGATGTGCTCGTAGATGGGGCGTCTGGAAAACATTCTTTTGGAGCGGGAGTGATCTTGAGGAGTCCTCGGGGGACTAGAATTGAGCATGTTGTCGACATCCGTTTCCCCACCACCAACAACTAGGCCGAGTATGAGGCCGTGATAACATGACTTCGTTTGGCCAAGGAGCTCAGGATCCGAGATGTGAGGGTCTCCATGGACTCTATGATGGTGTCCTCACAAGTCAGGGGAGAGATTGACAAGGGAACCAACCCTCCGGAGGTATCTCGCCAAGGTCAAGGTCCTCATTGGGTTGTTTTGCACTTTCTTGATCCGGCACGTGCCTCGAGAGGAAAATCTGCCTGCGGATCACCTCGCCAAGTTTGACCCTCGAGCAGGAGGAACTGTGACAAAACTGTTCCGACCTTCCATCGACGTGGGGTAGCTGATGGAGATCGACCAGCAACCCTCATGGAGGGACCCCTTCATTCATTTCCTAGTATCAGGAAAGTTCCCAGAGAACATCCCGGATAAAAGAAGGTTCAGGTACAAGTCAACTTTCTATTTGTTGAGGGAGGGAGTGCTATATCGGAAGACTCTCTCCGAGCTCTTGGCCAGGTGCGTGGCCAAGCATGAGGTCTCTCGGGTCTTAGAGGAGATCCACTCCGGGGAATGCGGCAGACACTCGGGAAGTAGAACTCTGGAAAAGAGAGTATTGCTACAGGGATACTTTTGTTCGACTATTAGCAAAGATACGACTGAATTTGCGAAGAAGTGTCAAAAATGCCAACTCTATGCGCCACTCCAACTCCTTCCGGCGTAGAGGCTCAAGACGATCACGACGCCATGACCCTTCACAATATGGGGATTGAACCTAGTTGGTCCCATCCCGTAGGCAAGCGGCCAAAGGAAATTCCTTTTAGTCATGGTTGACTACTTCTAAAAGTGGATAGAGGCCAAGACATTGGCAGAGGTAACATTGCAAGTAATTCACAACTTCATATGGGGGGAGATAATTTTCAGGCATGGGTTGTCCCTGATCATAGTCAGTGACAACAGCCTCAATTCGCGAGCGAGGAGTTCGTTGGCTTCTGCGGACAATTGGGCATTGATCTCAGGTTCGCGTCCTTTCATCACTCCAGGAGCAACGAGCAAGTGGAAGTCGCGAACAAGATCATTGTTAACCTGTTGAAGAAGAAGTGGAAAATCTGAAGGGTAGCTGGGTGGAGCCGCTCCCCTCGGTCTTGTGGGCTTTAAGAACCTCCCTGAACACCGCTACTGGGGAAACCCCTTTCAAGCTGTCAAATGGGTCAGAGGTCGTGCTTCCCGTATAATTCGAGGTGAGGTCCCCGCGTGTTACTGCCGCGAGAGATGGCAGTGAGGAATAGTGAGTGGAAAATGAGGGAGAGCAACGACTCTCTCTTGATCTAGTGGAAGAGCTCCGTGACCTGGCGACCCTTCGCTATGAGGAGGTCAAATGTCGAATGACAAGGTACTTTGATAAAAAACATCAGGATCAAACATTTTGTAAAAGGGGACCTAGACCTCAAAAAGGTCGATGCCGCAGAAAGGGAGGGGGGAGTCGTTGGAAAACTCCACCCTAACTGGGAAGTACCCTTTGTAATCCTTAAGCCTCTTGCTTCAGGTGGTTATCGTCTCCAAAATGTCGAAGGGACCCCCCTAGCAACACTTGGAGCGGTGACGACTTGAAGCGACTTTACCTTTGAGATGAATGAAGATAAGAATCCACTTCTCACTAGATACCATTTCACTCTACCGACACCGCTCATCAAGTTTCAAACCAGAATACCCTCGTTGGGACCCCGCTGACCGAACTCTCACTAGCCGGCAGGGCAGGCATGTCGTTCGGGTAGGAAATTGAGTTAGAACCAAGTTCAAACCAGAATACCCTCGATGAGATCCCGCTGACCGGACTCTCACTATCCGGCAAGGCAGGCAAGTCACTCAGGTAGGAGGTTGAGTTAGAGCCAAGTTCAAACCAGAATACCCTTGATGGGACCCCGCTGACCGGTCTCTCACTAGCCGGCAGGGCAGACAGGTCGCTCGGGTAGGTGGTTGAGTTAGATCCAAGTTTCAAACCAGAATACCCTCGATGAGACCTCGCTGACCGGGCTCTCACTAGTCGGCAGGGCAAGCAGGTCGCTCGAGTAGGATGTTGAGTTAGAACCAAGTTCAAACCAAAATACCCTCGATGGGACCCCGCTGACCGGGCTCTCACTAGCCGGCAGGGCAGGCAGGTCGCTCGGGTAGGAGGTTGAGTTAGAACCAAGTTCAAACCAGAATACCCTCGATGGGACCCCGTTGACCCAGCTTTCACTAGCCGGCAGGGCAGGCAGGTCGCTCGGGTAGGAGGTTGAGATGGAACCATGTTCAAGACAGAATAACCTCGATGGATCCCGTTGACCGGGCTCTCACTAGCCGGCAGGGCAGACATGTCGCTCGGGTAGGAAGTTGAGCCATAAAGAAGACGGAGTCACATTTACGTCAATCGAGTTCTGACAAGCCAGCCGAATGTTACCCCTTAGGGGAGAAGGATAAAGAGAGATGGCCGGGGTGAAGGCGGTTGGGCTTTGTTCCCTCTTGTCGCGAGTACTGCCCCTCTCACGTGAGCACGAAGTAAAAGCTTCGGCTCCACGAGAACTCGGATCTCGCGATAGTGGCGAGATCTGGTTCCCGCGAGCTCAGGAATAAGGTGTCACGTACATCTCGGCGAGTCGGAAGAGCCTAAAGGAAAGCACTCAACCATGAATCAACAAGTGATGCGGAAGCAAACCGCGCATACACAAAAATGAGCATAATGAAAGTAAACTTGATTATTTACTAATCACAAAATATATGTTGGGTGCGCGCGCCTTTACAATGTCAAAAAAGGGAAAAAGAAAAATTATATCCCTCAGCTCGCGGGAGGGTCTTTGGACGACTGTTCCCTCGCGCCATCATCAGGGAACAACCTCACCCCGAAGACTCCGGGCTCGCATCTCGCTGATAGAGGTCCGGGATAAGGTCTCTTGCAACCAGCTCCATCCAATCGTCTCGCAAGGCATCAAGGTTGCACAGTACGTTCAGATTTGTCTTCGTGGTCTGCACGATCAATAATTTGCGAGTGTTTTCCACCTCCTCCGGCGAGAAGTGGAGAAGAGTGCACACGCTGGAGGAGGACGCGCCAGGTGCGGCGGGAGTCTTTTCTGCGCGGGATTTTACGAGCTCCAGCTTGGTGACCGCAAGCTCCCCCTCCAAGTCGTCGATGTGCGACCTCAGACGATCGGCGGTCTCGGCATCATATGGAAAATTATGAGAAACACAAGGCAAAAGGTAAAGGAGGTAAAAAAGCAAGAAGACTCACCACACCGCCAGAGTGCTTAGCGAGAAGGCGCTTCGTTAATTCAAGGCGTGTATCAAGGTCGAGGACCTTTTCCTCTGCGAGCTCCCGGGCAGCCTCGACATTCCTGAATTTCTCGCGGAAGGTAATCCCCCTCCGCGCGGCCATTTGTGCAAGCTCAGTGACGCCCGGATGGGCTCGCGAGCTCTCGTAAGCGAGTTCTTTCATCGTCAGCCTGTCGTACTCCTTGGCATCTTGGCGGCCGTAGAATCCGTAGTTGATGGAGTATGTGTCCTCGCCATCATTGCCTGACTCAGTCTAGGAAGGCAGGAGAGCGGAGAGGGAGATCTTGTGCGAGCGCTCATCCCAGGCGAGCAGGGGTTGTCCATAACCATCCCTGGGCTTCTACCCCAGCCCGAAGTTGGGGTGCGAGGCGGGAGTTCCCAGTTCTCCACCCCCAGCTCACCGCCCCCCTGTTGCTCCCCTGTCGGATGGGTCGTCTCGCTCACTGGGGCAGTCTTCTTCAGGAGGATGGGCTCGCGGGGGGGGGGGTGAGGTCTTTTGGAGGCAATTGTCTTTTGACGCTTCGGGGGTCCGCCAGATGACGATCCCGCGTCAGACCCTCTCCCGGGATCTCCCCTCTTCTTGCCGCTGCCTGAAGCAAATGCTCGTAGGTCATCGACACACGCGGCGAAAGCAAATTGAGCGAGGGTGAGGGCGGGATTCATCCTACCTTTCCCCGCGTATGGCGGGTGCGCAGGGATATCACACTCACCTGCAAGAACGCCAGGAAAACAACGCATCAAGACGACATAAGAAACATGATAAAGTTGCGAGAAAGGTATGCGAGCTTACCGGTGCCTGGAAGTACAGGTAGTAACGAGTCGACGTTGCGCCGCAAATTGGCGATTTCAAAATTCTTCCCCATGAAGAACTTGTGTAATTTGCCGTCCTCGGCGTCTACATGCGGGGCTCGTCATGTGATCCCGTTCTTTTGTACCGGCACGTACGGGACATTGTCGTGATCGCCCTTGACGAAGATGAACCGATTGGTCTAGTAGTGGGTCTTGTTGATGGTCTCGCAGACCTTGATCTGCGAGGCAGTGAGAAAATCCAGTCCGTCGCTGGTGACCCGGTAGATGAATAACTTGCGGAAAACCGTCAATTTAAACTTTATCCTCTCTTCGCGCAGGTAAGCACACATAAGCCACTAGCATCGAGATCCCGTTGGGGGTGATCTACGAGGACACCAACCCAAAGTACTTGAAAAACTACTTCACCTCATGACATAACGGGAGGCGATGTCCCATCTCGAAATGTGCTAGAGGGATGGCGAGCTCATCCTCCTTGATGGAGTTGATGGACTCGCCCTCCTTAATCGCGCGGGCCTCGAATCCCGCCGTCACAATCTCCACGATAATCTCTGGCATTTTGTCCTCCGAGACCCGTCAGTCAAGAAGACGTAGTCCAAGAAATGGGTCGCGCAGTTCTGATGCCCCTCCTCTCTGTCGCCAACCATCTTGCGAGAGCCATGCGCGAGTGCTTGATGAGCTTTGGAAGAAAGAGGGAGTAGCAGTTATGATGGTTGGTGGCGACCGGTGTGGGGGTGGGGGTATTTATAGAAACCGTGGGAGGGGTGGGTCCGGCCAATTGGCGCGAATCCACTCGCCGCTCCCGCACATGCATAGCATCCCGTGGCATACTTCGCCTCAGTCCACTCGCGGACTGCGACTTGAACACGCTCATTCGCAAGATAAAAAGCCGCTCGACATCACGAGTCGCGCGCTTGCGTCAAGACAAAAAATATATACATACGATAATATACCTACGCATAATGATCAAATTATTAAAACATTTAGGAGCAAGCAAGCAAGCATTATCCAGTCTTTTTGTCCGTATAAAAGATAGTACTAAACAAATTCAGTTCGAGATAGTTTCGCTCTCTGAGAATTAGTGCGGAACCCATTTCCACGAGCCCTGTCCTCGCGTCCTCACTTGCGGACCTCCCCTCTGGGTGACTTCCTCGCGAACGACAGCGATCTAGTGCTGACGCATTTGACAACACTCCTCCATCTTCTTCAGGTGCATCTCCAGGGAAGCCGTGTTCACTCCAAGGAACTTCTGCATCGCGCTCGTAAAAGAGGTGCACTCGCACTCTAACGTCTCCACTCGTTGTTGTAAAGCGAGAAGGTGAGGCAGGCCGTCGTCTGTTGGCTGAGCCTGTTCGCCCTGCATCTTGCGAAGCATGAACTCGTGTTTCCGCAAAAGGACCGACACCCGCTCCGTTAGCTCCGCAACGGATGCCGACTCGCCGAGGTAGCCTCGGATCAGATCCGGCGAAGGTGGGGCTGAGTATGTCGCAATGACATCTTGATCACCCCTTACGGAGACACGAGCCACATCCGGTGAGAGAAGGCAGGAGATTAGTACGGATGAGCGAGACAAAATGTATGAAGCGTGTCAACTGCTTACCCAGGGAGGTCTCGCCCCCCTTACCGGGGCGATGTGAGGGAAAGCTGGGTTTACCACGAAGGGATCGCTGAGAGGTTAACATCAGCGACTTTGCCGATCCAACTCGCGGGACAGTGGAATTATGAGGAACTTGGACTTGCGGCGCCGAGGTCCCTGCACCCCCACTCGCATGAGATTTTGTGGCATCGACGAGATTTTAATCGAGATCGAGGATCAAAGGCCTGGTCCGCGAAGGAGTCGAGGTGACATCAATAAAAGAAGGCACTGCGCAGACACAAGGAAGACTCAGAATCATACTCGCCAGCGAGCACAAGCAGAATCAAAAAAACTAACACCGACCAGGAATTTGTGCCCGTGTGTCCGGCTCGCCCCGACTCGCACGCGTCCATTGCGCCTCGTCAATGAGATGCTCCGCGATCCCGACAGAGGCAATAGACTGTGAAAGTGTACGTCAATAACACGTTCCAGCTAGGCGAGTGCTGAATTAACAACAACAAGATTTCAGAGCGTACCAAGGGTTGGGAGATGGCCTCGCAGCCGGAGACAAGTGGAGGAGATTTCGGTGAGCCCGAAACCCCTCCGGGAGGATTGGCCCTCGACTTCTTAAGCACTCGGTCCTCAGGCTTCTTCGACACGTTCTGGGAGGAATGCTCCGTGGCAATGGCCATCAGGTTGGCAGTGGCCACCTTATTCTTCTCTCTGTCGACGAAAAGACGCGTGAGACCAGCTTGCGAGAACGGCATGACGATGGAGAGTAGGAAGCTTTTGGAAGGATTATGGAAGGGAGAGGGGAGAGGAAGGAATTCTTTGGGGTGACCACTCCCCCACGATATTTATATGCTTGTGCGGGGGCCCACCATAAGATTCTCCTCGGTCCCCACTCGCCAAATAACGATGGGGTTGAACTGTCTTTCCGAGCCTGGGACAGATCTGGCAAAGAGCGGTAATTGTGTACAACCTCGTATTTGTTAACTGGACCCAACTGCCCCGACGACAGGGAGCAAGCACACAGTTTCACCGCGCGATCTCTGCTTACCCATCATGATGGTGAGCAAGCAGAGTCGACGAGTCGAAGTCACGCCCATGGGCGAGCGGCAAGATGGCGAGTACCCAGCCTCATCAGGTGTTCGCCGGTTGGGCGAGTGGCGAGTGTACAGTACCATCGGGCACTCGCCGCCGAGGCGAGTAAGTCGAAGCGCGTCGACTCGCCATTAAGGAATATTCTTTTCCATTTTCTGTTTGTCTACAATTCGATTCTGGTCTGCAATTAGCCCCACCAAACAGCGGAGTTACGCTGTTGGCAGGCAACTTTGGACTGCATTTAACAATTACCAAAACGCAGGATCTCGCTATTAGCAGACCATCCTCATAAAACTATAAATAGACCCCCAATGGAACCTTTGGAGAGGACCTTTTTCCGAGTTTTCCTTTCCCCTGACTAGCTTCGGTTGGCAGGAGCTTCAGCTCATCACTCACCGTGGTTTCCGGGTGTGTGGTCAGAAGCTCCCTTGGCTCTCCAAAGGTGCTCGATCCAGCTTTGGTTTGAGAGGGGAAGCAATCTAAGATCTTCCGTGTGTGTGGAGAGACCTCGCTGCGACTCAGGGTCTGTTTAAGGTTGTTCTGGTGGAAAGGTTTCCGAACTCTTAAGTCCACAACTGAGGCATTAGCTTGAGGGAACTAAAAGCAAGCTACCCCCAGGTCCGAACTTCTCATTGAACCGTGTTTTCTGGGTTCAACATGTATGATCAGAACCTTCATATAAAACACAATCTATTTATTTTCTAACAAGAAATCTTAATATTTTCTATTATAATGATTAATGTTCATACTCAAAAAGAACTACCAGGCTTTCAATAAACCATCAAATGAGATACACTTCACCTAAGTGAAAATCCAATAAAAATCAATCACCTTCAATTACTAACTCATCTTTCCATTATTCATCCCATGAGACACAATTCAACTAAGTAAAAACCAACCATGATCACAAACTCATGTTGATCCAAACAAATTAAATATTTAACCACTAACATATTGATTTGTCAGATTGGGCATTCGACATTCCAGTTTATTCGAGAGATCAAAATATGCAAGAATGCAGTCATGTGGTCAAAAGAACAGATGCAATAAATTAAACTCAATGCTTACAAGGGAGAGAGATCTCTACTTGCCTTAAGGAAGCTGAAGCTGACAGAGACAGCCAAGCGGTGAAAGCAAAATCCAAAAACCCTACTTCGAACCTGTTAAGGACAACGAAGGAGACATAGCAGAATTCACTACGTTAACACAGACATTGATTCATTGCAAAATTAGATCAAGAGCGGGATAAGAGATTTACCCCCCTCAAAAGTGAGGGGAGAGGAGATAACGTGCAGAGACAGAGACTTGGTGGCGCTTAGGCTTGGGGAAACCCTAATTCGGAGAGGATTTTGGAGGGATTCCACCTATGAAGCACGGATACATCCCCGAAGGCAGCGTACCTGTACCAGATACGTATCCGGTATCGGTACGCACCCGATATTCGACAGATACACCTATGTGGACACACTTGGACTTAACACATCATTTTTCATATTGTGATAAAACTCTGTTTTTCTATAGTAAACAAAAGTTGACTCTATGCTAGGAAGTCTTGGTACGTCCAATTAAGTAGTGTATCTGTACCGAGTATGTTTCTGGTACTAGTTTGTTTTTGTAACAAGTACGTGTATTGAACATGTTGAAACAACGCAAGTTATTAACAAAACGACTAACTTGTGATGCGGAGCAGAGACGAGAACGCGTTTTGGGACCGTTCGGGGCTGATTTGGCAACTTTCCATATATGGCGTGCCCGGATCGACGATCGGGCTCCGCGATTGCGTCTGGAGCGTTGACGCGAGTCAAAATACTATATTACTTTATTTTTTTAGTTTTATTTTGATGTATTTTAAGGACTAACTCACCGGCCAATCATAGCCGTTGATGGGGATGCCCTAACTTGTGTTTTCTTATAAATAGGATGCTAGGGGGCTGGTTTGAGGCTATTGCAGAATTTGGAGAGTTCATTTTCGGATTCCTGCATTCCTTCCCCGGTGCCGACGTCGTGGAGCCCTTGGTGACGACTCCTAGGTGGTTTTCTTCATCCCCAAGGTAATACCCATCCATAGTCTTCTCCTTCCCCCTCTGAAACCCTCATCCGCATCCCCTACAAGCCCCAAATCCCAATCCCTACCGCTGATCACTGTTCACGATTACTGTTCACGGGCACTGTTTACTGACACCGGTCACCGGTACTGTTCACCGACAATGTTCATCCGCCGTTACTGGTCCGCCGGCACTGTTCATCCGCCGGCACTGTTCATCCGCCGGCTCTATACCAATCCCGCAGCCTCCTTCCCTCCGTGGATCCACTTCCCACCGTCACAAAAACCCTAGATCTATTTTGATCTAGTGCTACTACCCTCCGATCCGTTATTTCCACCGCACAACCCTTCCATTTTTGCCCGGATCCGCTCCTAAATATCGGATCGACTCACCCCCGGTCCGGATCTACTCATTCGTGTCCGGATCCGCCGTTTTACCTTCCGTTACCACCACTTTCCACCGAGGGAAGCCACCGTCACCGTCATCTCTCCACCGGTTCGACCTCCAATTGCTCGTTTGCATCCGGTACCTCAAATTCTCCACCACATCGGATCAGCCTACTGTATCGTGAGTATCTCGTGGTATTGTGTTTTGTATTTGACATTTGCACTTGATTGTTTATCTATATTTGTGCTGTGACCATCGTTTGGTAGTTGTATTTTTACGTTAATATTTGTTTGTGGACTTAATCGCCGCCGCTTGCTTAGGCCCTCCGCGCGGAGGAAGCCGTTGCGAAATCGCTAAAATTATTTAATTGCTTCTTTATTTTGATTAACTGCGTTGTGTTGTTAATTCTCATTGCTTCAATTAATTGTCGTTGCTATCTGACTGTTTCATTGCATGTAGCATTGCATTCGCATATCCCCTCACCCGTGCACGTAGAGTTCTAGCTTCCGAGCACCACTAGCCTACCCCTACATCAACTTGTCTCTAAACTAATTGGAGATTGAAGATGTTGATCTCCAACAGTGAGGTTGTTCTCCAACAATGAAGAAGAAAAAAAATGATGTGTAGCCTTAAGTTTAATTTTCTCTCTTTTGGTTAAACATATAAGATGTTAAATTTTATAATATTTATGAATGCCTAATGTTTGAAAACTTCATGTTACGTTGTATTGATTTGTGGATTTGTACTTCAAGTTATAATTTATGTTTGATGTTTCAATGTTTTGAGAACTATTTATTACACTTGTGATATATATAAATTATATTTGTTATAACGTATCATGACATACCCGTATTCTTGTTTTTAAAATTTTAGCATACCACTACGTACCCGGTACCTGTACCCATATTGGTGCTTCCTAGGTTTCCACTGCTAGCTTCGATGAATGACATCGAAGATCAAGAACAAATCGGGATTAGGTAAATACGAGATGGGTAAAATCATGAAGCATAACATATATGCAACTTGGAGCACCAAGTTTCCAAAAATAAATTCAAGGAAATATAAGGAAAGTGGGACAAGAGGAAAATCTTACGAAGAGGGACCAAATCCGAGCTCAAAGAGGAGAGGGGAGGAAACCGTAGGCGTCCCTCTCGAAATACTCGGCCAAGACGAAGAAGACGAGGTGAAATTAGGGAGTTCTTGGCCCTTGAAGACGAGGCGACGGCTGGCCCTTCAGGAGGAGGAAGGAGAGATCTGATGTTGCCGGCCTTATGGAGAGGAGAAAAGGCATTGCTGCCCTTGGAGGAGGAAGAACCACCGGCTCTGAAGAAGAAATTGCAGGCTCTTGGGGTTGCCGGCCTGAGAAATAGGTAGCCTATTGAGGGTGCTGCCTATCAGAGCATTGGGGAGGGCAGGAGTTGCTGACGGCATGCGACAGAGGAGGAGTTGTCGTCGGCTTGGGGAGGCGGAGAAGGCACCGACGGAAATGAAAGCAGCGCTCAGGAGTGGGGTTACACACTTGCGAGAGACGGGGAAGTGGCGCTGGAGGCGGAATCGGGACCGGCGGGTGCGGGAAAATAAAAATAACCTAGGCTGAAATGTTTATATCGGGGGAGAGGGGGGGAGCCAGTTCGATTTAGGTTAAATGAGAAGATAACCTAATTCCTAAATTACGAGTATGCCCCTAATCAAACTAATTAATTGAAACCTTTCTATTTGAATACTAGGTTCTTACAACTCCTCACAACTAACTTATCAAAATGATCTCTATATTCAACGACGAGCATGAATCATTGCCGAAAGGTAAATAATTGCTTGAGTAAGCACTCCGATATGGTGCTGGTAAATACCTCTGGCACAAACTCCTTATCATCTCTACCCAAATGCGGTGAAGATGATCTCGCTCGCATGTCCTCTCAATGCTAAACCAATATGCTCCCGCCTCATCTAGAACATCAAGTTTCGTAAATTTGATGCGACACTCACCGAATGATTCAAAATTATTGAGATAACATTCTATATCCCCTATCCAATAACTAAAAAACGCTAGACTCGATGAACCGTCTAACGACGGGGCAACTCCACAAAACGTACACTTGAGATCTATCTCGAAATGATGATCTTACTAATAATCATTCCTAAGGTAATCAATTTGTGCTAAAGGTTTGACACGGTTCGCTCGTACGCGTGGATAAGGATGACGATAATCATCATAATAATCATCTACAACATAGTGAAATCACGTCGAGGGGTCGACATGATCTCTGGAAGTGGTGTGCTGCGAACGAGAATAATCATCGTAATAACATGAAGATCTCTCAAGTGAAGCTCTACTGGGTTGAGTATAAATGGACTCGGATTTCTCAAGTAAAGGCGAGGGTAGTGACGATAATACGCCATATGACGGAACCTATAAACTCAACGGCTGTGTATCAAAATAAAGCCTGAACTTGGGTCTTTGATACCAATTTGATGCATTTTGAATCTATAGGTGGAGGACGCTCAATGTCCTAACCCTAGATGAGTATGAGCAATCACAAATAAATGCTATGCACTTAAGCCCAACTATAGGATGACATGACAACATACACACAATCTAATGAATAAACTATAAATTTAATGCCAGTGCAAATGAATTAGTCCGATAGCAAATTAAAAACAAGTAATCAATTAAAATAAAGCCTGGGAAGCACATTTGTTCACAAATAATGTAATTAGAAATGCAAACGATAATTCACAAGCAATTGATGCACACGTAGTATAAGCGTGCACAAAATAAATCGCACAAATCGGTTGATTTCACGGTAACTAAACAAATAGTAATTGTATTCCACTAAATATCGTCCAAATATCAATAACAGAAGACTAAAACACCAAAATACAACGTACATGTGTAGGCGACGGAGAAATACAATAAATGTAGCGATTTGAGGGTTGTTGGATCCAAATGGATGGTAACTGTCCACGATGGAAGTTGAGAGGTGATCAGGTGTGACTAAGGAAAGAAGGTGAGTAGTCGAAATACGACAGCGTGTGTGTGGGTATGGGCTGGCCTGCTGCGGCTAGGAAATAGGAGGTTGGTGGATGTTGGTTTGTGGGAGATCAAGCAGGGGGATGTTGGGATGCCACAGAGGAGAGGACATTGTCGAAATGGCAAGGGGGAGATGGAACAATGGCCAATGGAAATGAGGAAGGAGGAATCAGAACTGGCGCTGGGAGTGAGATCAGGAACGACACGTAGAGTGGAGTCGCGAACGACGGTGGGAGGCGAAATCGGAATTAGGGCTGGGAGTGAGATTGGGAACGACGGCAGGTGGTTGAATCAGTGTCAATGTTGAAAGGGGAAGTTGAGCAAAACTGCAGATGAGATCGGGAACAATGGTGAGTGGTTAGTTTGTGGTCGTTACAGTGGAGGGGTCGAGAATGACAGACTGTGGTGGGCGGAATCGCGATCGTAATAGTGGAGGGAATCGGCAAAACCCAAGAAGTCACACCATGGGGGACCTCGTGGAGTCGCACCAGAAGGAGGGGACCAACGGTTTCTGGATTGAAACAAACTATTGATCTCCCCTCAAAACCGTTGCCTGTATGTATAAAACTAGTATAATTGCTAGGGGACCCAGATCAGATAACTCTGAATATCTAAACCAATCGGCTATGTTGTCAAAGGCGCAAGTCGCACCGAGGCGCAAAGGGGCCCTGGAGCCTAGGCGCAAGACGCAAGGCGCAGGCGCGCGCCCGAGGCATGTGAGGCGCAATAAAGGTGGGAAAAGGAAATTGAGCGAATTAGGCGTGTGTTCTTCCTATTTTTGTTTTTTATATCAAATTTAGAACAAAAAATTAAACTAACTCACCCACCAATTTAGGCCAACATCTAGATTACCTCTATATAAAATTATAATGTTATTTCAAAACGTGACATCAGTAAGACAACATGAACCAAACACCCTTATTATAGAAAAGTAATAACACACCCAAATTTATATTGAGCGAAATAAGAGTAAAATGCTAGCATGAAAAATCACAACAAAAGTAAGGGGAATGTAATAAGCACACCAAAGTTCAATAACAAATAAAACTTGAATCAAATATGCAACATCAAATAGTCCAGCCAGAAGATCGAAGTGAGAGTGGAATAGCGACATCAAGTGGTCCGGTCAGAAGATCGAAAGGCACCATTTGAAAATCAGACCTGAAAAATATTATGATTTGTGTAATCAGAAAACATCTATTAATGTATAATTTAAATAAAATAATTAAAGTACTCTGAAATTTGAATAATTTATTACTCACCTAGCTACTCATCCTCTGAAAAAAATATGTCTTCATCATCTTCTCCACTATCGTTATATTCTTCTTATTCGTTGTATTCAACTTCCTCTTCATCGATATCATCAGCATTTCTGAGGACTAATGGAGTATTAGCATCTCTAATGACTAATGGTGTAGTAGCCTCTCTATTGACTAATGAAGTAGGAGTTTTCATCTTCGAAATATTCTTTTTTTCAAGTGTCTTCGTAGAAACCACATTTTTTCCTTTCGATAATCGTGTGCAATAAATTTTTTCTTCAACTCCAGTGGCAGTAGCAACTGTGCCCCAAGTTAATAACTCATCATCAAACACCAAGTCCTCCCGCTCAACCTCAGCATCACTATCTTCTTCCATTCTACCCATCAACCATTCATTGTTATCATCAATATCTGTCAACGAAATTAGATCTATGCGATCACGTTCATCGTATCGACGTCTTAACGCTCGATTGTACTTCACAAATACTAAATCATTCAAGCATTGTTGAGCTAGTTTGTTTTTTTCTTATGTATCTGCAATAAACAATAATCGTATAAATAAGTTATCTTTAATATATAAAATATAAATTACTGATAATAAATTTTAAAAACTTACATGTTCAAAAAAAACTCCAATTTCGCTCACAACCGGATGCACTGCATGTAAAAATAAGCACTTTTATGACAAATTTTCTTAGGTTTGGAGTTGAAGCACCATACAATTGTCACCATGCAGCTGTTAAGATAGTAAATATTTAAAAATTGAAAAATCAAAACAAACTTGTTTTGAATATTGTGTAATTTACTTGAGGACTTAATTTTTCTATGCTGAATTGCAAACTCCATTCCAAACAGTCATTCAGCATTTCTATATAGAGTTAATTGGTCAATAATTTTATCTTGCTCTTCATGGCTTGAAATCAGTCTTTGCATTGTCTTGTATAAGCCCTGCATAATTTCTCCATCTTCTACAATAGTGGGATTAGATTAGAAATATTCTGAATTTAAATAGTGACTCGCGGATGAAGAGGTTGATGGAGTTGGCTTTCCCATCTTTTATCCACAATTTTTAGGACATTCATATATTTGTCCTCCTTCTCATTAAAAGAACTAATGATCGTTTCTTTAGCTCTATCCATCGCTTCATAAATATAACCCATGACAGGTCTTTTCTCACCGTTCACTAATCTTAATACGCGGACTAAAAGACCAAATATCTTTAAAATATCCATTATACTTCTCCAAAAAGAAATCATTAGTATAATGCTCTGCACTTGTTTACCTCCGCTTTCTTTTGCCCACTTGCTCGAAGACCATTCAGGTGAGGTAAACATCTTCCTTAGATTGTTTTTCTGCCTGTGAATGTGCTGAATTGTTAAGAAAGGCGTTGCAAACCTCGTCACAGCGGGTCTAACAAGTTCCACTTGCCCCATAAAGCTCCTTAGCATGTTCACAACTCCAGGCCGAACATAAATATAGCCATTTACGGTCATTGCCCTCTTTAGTGTGCGGCTAATGTTGGGCATTTTTCCAATATCCTCCAGCATTAGATTGATACAATGCGCTGCACATGACGTCCAATATAAATTTGAATGTTTTGCTTCCAATAATTTACCTGTTAGAGTGTTTGTTGTGTATGAAAGTATCATACAATCGTGTACACAAAAAATAAAAATTGAAGATGATTAAGAATAGTAATGAATAATTACTAATTTACCTGCTAGCACGTTATTGCTGGCACTATCCGTAACAACTTGCACCACTTTCACCTCTCCAACCCTTTCAACCACTTTATCCAGCAATTCAAACAATTTTTCTCCCGTCTTTGAGTAGTTAGATGCATTGACAGATTCTAGGAAAAATTTACCTTTTGGTGAATTGACTAAAAAATTAATTAACGTGATCTGTTTCTCATCTGTTTATCCATCAGTCATAATAGAATATCCAAAGACCCTCCACTCATCCTCGTATGCCTTCATCATGTCTTTTACTTCAGTGACTTCATTATTTAGCAAAGTGACACGAATCTCATGGTAACTCGGTTGCTTCAATACAACTCCAAACTGTCCAATGGATTCCACCATTATCGCAAAACTATGATGTTTTACAGTATTGAATGGGATAACTGCATCGTACATCCATTGAGCTATATGTTCACAAGCTCTCCCTCTCAACTCCTTGCAAGCTTCATTAATAGAAGTTTGTTTCATCTTTTGTTCAGCTCCTTTTTTGCCCCTACATTGCCAACCTTTGGAGCAAAGAACACATCTATTGGTCCTTTAGTTTGAGGCCTCTTGGAGAAGCCTTCTCTTTTATGAATCTTGTCCACATTGACTTTCATTTCTTCATCACTGCCAAATGTGTCGATATCTGCAAAGTCAGACAATGCTTGGTTGTCTGTGTTGCTTGCACTTTTTTCACCATGTATTCTTGAATTTCGTTGCGCACATATGAGGGCTTTTGAGACAAGCATTTGCATTTCTAAATCCCCCAACAATATGTTGTTTAGCACGATAAATTCCACCATTCGTGACTTTATCACAGAAAATGCAAGTCAAGTCGTTTTTATTGGCAGAAGAAATCTGACGCACGTACTTCCAGCATGGATCAATCCTTGATTGGATGCTGGATGAACCAGAACCACTTGCTTCCATTTTCAGAGCTGGATGCTGAATTACTTTTTCAGAGATAAATAACTAATAATACGAATCATGCAAAAATTTGGGCCAGTAAGAAAAAAAATAACAGAATTAATTTTATATGTTCATAATACAAAAACCTTTTAGGTGTACTTAAGAAAAAAAAGAATACACATAATGTCACATTGTATCATTTATGGCTACAAGGCACAACATCATAAACAAGCATAACCACACCATATGTTGCAAAATGATGCTGGATTATTATGGGGGTATCATAATTCATAAATCATCATCTATTACTAAATTAACTGAACATAAATTAAAAATTATAACTCACAAGTTACAATTAATCAATCATCACTCATAAATATAAAGGGGCCAAGGATAAAGCAACAATATTGGTACAAGTGTAGAAGTTTAGCTAGCTTCAATATTCAATAAACAATAGCAATATGTTGACACTTGCCACATAATTGTCATCATAACATAAAGAGAACAACAATGAGAATTGTCGAATAACCATAACAGTAAAAACAATTCATTGTAAAACAGTGAATTGGGCTTCATCCAGTTCACTGTAAAACAGTGAACTGGAAGCCCAGTTCACTTAAACAGTGAACTAGGCTTCATCCAGTTCACTGATTTACAGTGAAACTGGAAGCCCTGTTCACTGTTTACAGTGAACTGGAAGCCTGTTCACTATTTACAGTGAACTGGAAGCCCTGTTCACTGTTTACAGTGAACTGGGTTTCATCCAGTTCACTGTAAAACAGTGAACTGGTGAGCTGGGCTTCATCCTAGTAAGACTTAGAAAACTTTAGAAAGAAAAAAAATGAAGAAAGAAAAAACGAGGAGAAATGGAGAAAACAGTAAATGTTCTTACAAATAAAACTTAGAAAGAAAAAAAAATTCATCACAAATAATCATAGCAACAATTAAAAGAAGAAAGAAGAGGAGAAATGGAGAATGAATCTTACAATTAAAGGAGGAGATGAGAGGATGCAGGAGTTTCCGACAAGAAATCAGTGCAGGAGAACGACGTCGACGACCGACTAATCCTTCTTCTGCGTCTCCAGCGAGAAATCAGTGACTCCGACGAGATGAGCAGTGGCGACTCCGGCGAGAAGAAAGGAGGAGAGTGGAGGAATCGGGGACGTGAATCGGCAGTCGTGGAAGCAGCTCGATCCTTAACCCTAGATCATAAAAGGCCTGCGGGGAAATGAAGGAAGTGAATCGCGATATAAGGCCGCGCCTGATTGCCTGAACCGGTTTTTAGGTTAAAACCGCTTCATGCAATCAGGCGCGCCTGAACTGTGCCCTGTAGGCGCGTGAGGCGCATTCCTAGGCGCGCCTGAGGCACATCGCCCGCCTTGGGCTTGCTAGGGCGTGCCGTCTTGCGCCCCATGCGCCTGGCGCCTCAGGTGCGCCTAGGCGCGCGCCTTGATAACATAGCCAATCGGGTGTCAAATACAACTCGAAAAATAAAAAATAAGTGCATGAAATCGACTCGAAACAACCATCCAGACACATCCATAGACTTGGATCGTTCAAACGTGTAGCGGATCACCGCCTCCTCTGGGTGTAGCCGTATGTAGGCCAGCGATCTCCATCATGTTTTTGAGCCGCCATTTCTTGAAGCATTGACCCTTTCTTATTTTCACCTAGGTGTATGTGTTCGTTGGGTGCTGTGTTTTTTCTCCGGTGCGTTTGCACAAAAATGTCATGACCATAACACAACTGCTTGACACGATAATGGTTGCGACTTGCGATTGCCAACATAGACCATTATGAACCTAACACGGATGCGGTTTCATCGAAAAGGTTGGGTGTTCATGAATGATAGTTTATGATCAGTGTCTTCACAACAGCCACGGCCGCACTAGTTTGATCCTAAATGTGTGGAGGATCCAAGGTCCTCGGAGTCGAGCTCAGCTAAAAGCTACTTTGAACTGAGCTTGAACCAAGTTGAAGTTGAATTAATAATGTGCTTATCTTGACCACAATTTAACTGGCTCTAGCACCTCATCAAACTTGCTTCTGCGTCTGAATCTGTTGAGGAAAAAGTGTTGAACTCTCATTAAGGTTGTGTGTACGCCAGGGGATAGGTAGCATTGGTGGATTTCCTAATGTTTGATTAGTGTTAGGTGGAGGTGAAGTTGAAGAATAGACAATGACAGCTGCTGTTGATATATCAGCGGTGAACCTTGCATCAGGTCGGCGAATGGAGTAGTTTATATGTTGGTTTGGTGTATAAGGAAGAAGAAGATGAGTGTAGGGAAGGAAGATAGGGGTAGGAGAAAATGCCAATTAGGACAAGGAGATTGAGAAGAGCGGGTTGCCCAAAGGGGTGAATGGGGCAGCAGGAATGAGATTGATCTAGGTGAATTGGTTTCTGTCCTTTTGGTAAAGTTTACGTATAACCCATGAGCAGTCGTGCAGTCTCCAATACATCACCACACAATTTCTAAATTTGCCCGTTTGCGCTTTTAATTAAAAAAAATTAGCAGACTTGCTCTGCTTTTGAGCTCAGTTGGGCTTCATCACTTCATGTTCGTGTTAATGAGCCAACTCAAGAGCAGACTAGACCCACGGTCGCTCAGATTCTTATATCCTGCATATCACCGGGATATAGAACAAGTCTTTTGTGATTTTTTTTTCTATTGTCTCTTTAGCTTTGTTTATTTTAGCTCACAATGTATCTGTAGTTTAGACTTTTCATCATGATTTTTGGTTACTCATTTTCTCAGTGCAGCAGTATGATTTGACTGATCTTGATTCTTTAGGGACAAGGATGGGTATTACTGGCTCACTGGAAGGGTTGACGATGTCATCAACGTTAGGTACTTCTCAAACTTACGTGCACCATCAATTATCTAGTTTATATTAGTATCAAAACATCAAGCTATTCAAATGGCAATAAAACACTTTTAAATCTTAGAAAATGTAAGCCTTACACTTCCATTTAGCCTGGAATTTTGGCATTTTTGGCAGTGGGCATCGCATTGGCACAGCGGAGGTTGAGTCTGCTCTGGTTTCTCATCCTCAGTGTGCAGAGGCTGCTGTTGTTGGCTTTGAACATGAGGTCAGTGCCGTTTTCTTAGGGACTGGATTTTATTGAACTCTTTCTATATCCATCTCTTACAAAACCAAAATTTCATACTATTGCAGGTTAAAGGACAGGGCATATATGCTTTTGTAACTTTGGTAGAGGGTGCTCCATACAGTGAAGAACTGAGGAAGAGCCTTATATTGGCTGTTAGAAATCAGGTATGTTATCAAATTTATCCAGGATGATTTTATGTTAAATGGGTTAAAAGTTCGTTCTTGGTGAGGTTACAATGATTATCTTATTTGGGTTTGTTTGTTTGTCTGGAATTGGGGCATATGAATTAGAACTGGAGGTCTATTTCCATTGGAATTAGACTTCAAATTCTAATTCCTAAGCCCCCAATTCAATCCAATCGAATGAACCTGCATTGCTTTTAGTGGATTCTTTCTTAAACTTTGAATCCTCATTCTCTTTGTTTGTTTTGACGACTAGAGAGTTTGGGGGCGATGTCTATCTGCCTAATAAGGGAAAGAGGCTGACTACTGAGGGAAATATTTTATTATGTATAGAATTAACTTTAATTAGACTTCAAAACCATAAGAATAGCAATAATAAGGCTGCTATTGGCCACGTTATGGTTCAATCAAGGAACCTAGGATGATTGCTATCAAAGTAAAGTTGTTCGGACCATGAGGATAGGGATGTTACGGTGAGGTGAAACTCCTGAGTGACTACTTTCCTCGATGCTTCTAACCTCATTGTATCATTTATGTAGGCTTCTTGCATTCTTGTTCTTTTCCATGTAGAGTTGACAATAGTTCCATGCGAGTCAATGGGCTCTGAATGCTCTATACCATTGGTCCCAATTTTCTAGAATAGATAACATTCGGTTAGGTTAGTAACACAGGACAAGACTATAGCCACTGACACTGATCTAACTCTGCGCGAATACAGGAAGACACAAGCAGTGATTAAGACTAACACCTATCATGATGCTAATGTAGTGCTCTTTTATATAATGGTAATAGATTGTACAAATATTAATTCTCCCCCCTTTTCTCTCTAGATGTCTTTTTAGACAATATTTGGACCAAACAAGGCCTTGCCTGAAACAGAATTATTCGTAACAGTACTATACGGGGGATGAGTTATGAAGCATCCAGAGTGCATTTTGATCCCATTTACTGTAGAAATCTCAAGCTTCTTTTCTCTTTCCCACGACACGAACTGTTTCGAAAGAAATTGGATCAAATGCAGATGCAATTTACTTCACAATTTCACTCTTGATTGTTTGCTTTCAACATAATTTTAATTTTCCAGCTGAATTTGCTATTTCTGGTATTTGAGATACATGTGAAAAGACAATTTTGACTTCATAGAAATTTGTTGTCAGATTGGCGCATTTGCAGCTCCAGACAAGATCCACTGGGCACCCGGGCTCCCAAAAACCAGGAGAGTGGCAAGATCATGAGAAGGATTCTGAGAAAAATTGCGTCCAGGCAGCTCGATGAGCTCGGTGATATCAGCACACTTGCTGACCCTACTGTAGTCGAGCAGCTTCTTGCAATGGACTTTTGAGGTTATCCCTGATCTTAGTTCATTCCCACTCCCTCTTCTTTATTGTCTTCTTCGTATTTTTTTCATCTGAAACTATTCATAATATAACCTTTCTATCGAAAATAACATTATTTTAGGTTTTATACAGAAGTCGAAACTTTTGAAATCATGTGAAATTGTACAATTATAACTTAAATGCTCGCAAACAATGAGCATGTTTGACTTTAAAACCCTAACATTTGTGATAGAGATTCGAGCTTTAAAACTCTCAATGTTGCTAGGGTTTTAAAGAAATCCTGATAAACATGCCAGTCTTTACTACCCTAACATTAAGATTATAGAACAATTTCCGGCTCGTGCATGATATCGGTTTAATAAAGTTCGGCATGTTAAATGTAGTCCTTCGCAAGATTTGTAAAGTTCGGCATGATAAAGGCTTGAGTGTTGTTGTTGTAAGGACTTCTTTATAAAACTAATCTTAAGAATTAGCACACTACTCGAAAACTAATATAATGGCAAGTTTATACCCCCCCCCCCCCCCCGAAAAAAAAAGGACCAAGTCTACTTTGCATACATTTTTAATGTATTCATGAATATTTGATTGTAATAGTATATTAGAGGATTTGCGTGGTTGTTTCATTTTTCTTAATGCAATGGCATTTATGATGGGTTATATTCTCCACAGATAATAGTTTTTTATACCCGTTATGTTTCCATCATTAGGCATTCAGATGTATAATTAAAAACTTTCTTATTAAAATTGACCCGATAATTTGTATCTTATATCCATTGTCATGTCATCTGCGTCTTATTTGAATATCTGTTGGTCTACCTCAATGTACAGTGAGAGGTACGAAGTTTGCTCGATCGAAAGGAGAGGTGCGAAGTAGCTTGACTCTTCAGATACAAATAGTTTCAGCTCATCTTCTCCTTTTCCCCTGTAAGGTGTTCAGCTAAAAAAAAAATTTAACATCCTTTTTCCATTCTCAATATTCTTTAACAAGTGGATTCAAATAGAAATTTCCGTTTCTGCTTCTTGGCCGTAGTGTTAACAAATGCGGCATACCACTTCATAAATTTCCATGTACTCCAACCATTTCCTCGATGGAAAGCCGCATCTCATTCTGTTGTCTACTTTGTTGAGTTCGTTGTTCTTTGAGAAAATAAGTTCATGACTCGTCGGTACTATGAACTTGTCCTTCCTCTACCGTGAACGAAGGGTATGCTTGTGCAATTCTTCGGATTCAATACACGGAAACTCAAAAGTCGGAGCACGCGAAATCTAGTTTTCTTGCTGGGATGTCTCAACTTTTTTGACATCGACATAATTCACTCTTTTTTGATAGTTTTATAGGCTCATGCAAGAGAAAATCAAGGATGAGTGCAGTGAGCTTAAACTTAGTCAAAATAAAATTCATTAACTTATGCTTATTACTGTATTTATTCGGTGATTCAATTTTTCAAATAAAAGTATGAAGAAATTTGGAATATATCTCAATGTATTATGATTTTGTGTACGATTTGTTCTAGCTTAGGGGTGGTTTAAAATTTGAAGTTGTAGCAAGATTTAAGTTAAATTCGTCAATCTGTCGGTTCAGAATGAACCGAGCCACCTTGTTCAGGAAGTCAAATATCACCCAAATTGAGTCGTTCCCTGACCGAAAACACGACAGGCCATACACAAAGTCCATAGAGATAGCCTCAAAATTTCACTCTGTAATCAACGACGACTATAATAATCCTGGCGATCTCCTACACTCGGCCTTCACCAACTGAAAATTCCTACAGTGGGGGACGTAGGAAACAATATCCCGCTTCATCTCGGACCACCAGAACGTACGTCGGAGATCAACGTACATCTTAGTGATACCCTGGTGAATATAATACCTCATATCACGTGCCTCCTATAGGATCTGCCTCAGACTGTCGCCATCTGGAATGCACAACCTGGATCAAAAGTAGAGTAGTCAATCATGTAACATGAAGCCCTCCTGGGGCTTGCTACAAGTGATCGTATGAGCTTCAACTGATGTCGATCTGTCGGTAGAGCTGTCGGGATCCGATCACGGAAGTCAGACTCTAAAGAGGTCCACGTTTGCTCCGCCCTTGCCTCGATCCAATGTTACAGGGCTGCCTCTTTGGTCCTGACCTGAGGAACTACCACCGTAATACTGAGTGATGGCGATCGACGACATGCTCGCCTCTATTCCCGCAGGAGGCGTTGTTTGACGACCTAATTGGGCGATCCGCGTCCGCGAATGCGGTCGGAGGGTTGTTCCGAGCCAGTTTCATATATTAGTTTTCATTTTTATGATGTATTTAGCCCCCGATCGGCCCGAACAGTTATAGCCGTCTGATCGGGAGCCCTAATTCTGCGTGAACTCTTTTCTAATAAATAGGCATGTTGGTGGCCGACCCTAGGGATCGAGGGTTGCGTGTGCTGCAACTAGTCGGTCTTCCTTCGGTGGATTCCGAAGCGTGGCTCCTGGCCGTTCCGCGTCTACCCCGCCTCCCGCCCGTCCCGTCTCCGCCCAGGCCCGGCCCTCCTCTTGCAGCCCTTCGCGGTCCCCGTCTAGGTCCGACCCCTCTTCCTCCTCTTGCAGCCTTCTGCCCCCCCCCCCCCCCCCCCCCGTCCAGGCCCCCTCCCGACAGCTCCACTCTTCTCCGCCCTCACCCAACAACAAACCCTTCCCAGCCAACCTCCTCCTTCCTTGTTCCTCTTCCCCAAGCCCCACAACCCACACCCGACCCAAACCTAGACCCACCTCCATGGATCCCACCCTCCACTTCTCCAATAGCCCAAATCCACACTTCCCTTACTACCCTCAGCCCGCAGTAGACCCACCGACACATCAGAAGCACCCCCGCCCATGGTACTCCATCCCGAAGCCGAGCCGCCGCACGCATGAGCAAATCAAGGTATATGACGTTTTATTTCTCTCATTTGGATGCTTAATCTTGAACTATTGTTGTGGTTGTGGAATCGTTATATGCTACCGTATTTGATTTGTTGTTCGACTTGCGGGATCTCCACCGACGCGCTTAATTGAATCGCGCACCATTTGTTGGCAAATTATAATCGGCTCTTACGTTAATTATTGCTTACAATTGTGGATGTTGTGCTCTTAGCCTTTGTCCAAATTTTATCACTTGTTAGTCGATCTTTACTTTGACTGTTCTCGTGTTTGCACGTGCACGCCACATGAGTCTCATACTCATTAGTTTGCATTTTAGAGTCCTTTCATTTTAGTCGGTCTACCACTGCATCATTTGTTATCAGTGGGAGGTTCGAGTCACATTTGCATGCTTCGTAGTGGTAGGTTGTTTCGAACCCCGATGTCTGACCAAAACGTCACCGACGATCAGGCCACCAGTTCGAATTCAGACATGGAGGTCGCCGAGTTTCAACGCTTAGTCCTCAAGCAATTCGCCACCCTTAAGAACGAGATCCCTAGGGTCAACACTAGAGTCGATCAGATAGGAGCCCTTAGACTTCCATCCCTAGCACCCCGTTATGAGGAGCCCATGGAAGACCCACGGAACGCCCCGCCTCCGCCTGATCAGCGAGGTAGAGAGCCACCATGTCGGGACCCCGCTCCACGGAGATGGACCCCCGATCCTGCACATGATTATTGTTGCGATCCAGCCCTGAGGGGTAACCCTCGGCCACCCTACAAGCCATGCCTACCACCGGGCCGACAAGGGCATGGCTCACCCGCATTGCACAAGTACGACTCTGACGATCCATACGATGACTATGTGTCACCCCGCCGAGAGCGCACCCCGGTGGAGGACGACCTCATCTGGCGCCTCCGAATTGATGCGCCCTCCTTCGACGACCACCTAGATCTGAAGGTTTTTTGTGACTGGCTTCTGGACATGGATCACTTCTTTGATTGGTATGAGATGAATGACGAACGGCGAGTTTGGTTCGCTAAGATGAAACTATTGGGCCAAGCTATGATGTTCTGGATTAGCGTGGAGAGGTCGCTCGAGAGGGATGGATACGATCCCGTCACCCGATGGGATGAGATGAAGCAGTGATTGAGGGACAAGTACCTCCCCGCGTCATATCACGATCAACTCCTCGACTAACTCTATGCGTTGCGGCAGGGATCACTTTTTGTTGCCGAGTACATGACACGATTTAATGAGTTGGTAGTGAGGAGTGATATTTTGGAAGAGCCTATTACGATCGCTTCCCGATTTAGAGCGGGACTTAGAGATGAGATTCAGAGAGAGCTTATACCCCACCACATAGAGACGGTCGAGCAGGTGTTCCAACTTGCACTCGAGTATGAGAACTACCTGCGCCTCGCAGGATTGTGGCAGACCACACATCGCTCTGACACCTCCACCCACGTCCCCTCAGATGCGAAGGGCAGAGCTATCATTCCGACCGCTCCTAGACCCGGATCCAAGCGGTGTTATTGATGCTCGGGCAGCGGGCACATTGTTGCTCAGTGTCCTACAAGGAACCTGTTGATGGAGGATGACGGTGAGGCGGGCACTAAAGTTGACAATGTTGTAGTGGAAGAAATTACTGCGGGGGTCGAGGACGGTTGGGAGAGCGACGCGGAGAGATCGTTAGAGTTGGGAGTCATCTGTCGCCTCCTTCACACCCCCGTGTTGAGGAAGATTGGCGACGTACCTCGATATTCTACACTTATTTTCAGAGTGCGGGTGGCCCCTGCAAGCTCGCCATAGACAGCAGTAGTTGCGTGAACATCGTAACGAAGAAGGGCTTAGAGAGGATGCAGCTTTCTGACGAACCCCACCCACATCCTTACTGTGTCCACTGGGTGGAGAAGTCGGTCATTCCGATCACGCAGAGATGTCTTGTGCCGATCCGCCTAGCGTCCATAGAGGACAAGGTTTGGTGCGACGTCATCCCGATGGACATCTCACATGTTCTTCTGGGCCGCCCCTGGCTTTACGATCGCGACGTCACGTGTTATTGCCGCTCCAACATGTGCGTCTTCTTTGACAAGGGACGAAAGATCACCCTCACTCCGTCCTAGCCCAGGGATCCCTCCTAGGGCCAACTCGAGTCATCCATTAGTGCTAGGTCAACTAGGACTCTGCACATCCTGAGGAGGGGCGATTTTCTTCGTGAGAGTTTAGAATCGGGAGTTATGTTTGTGGTGGCAGCTGCCTTGGCATCTGACTCCACCACGGATGTGGAGAGCGTGGATCCAGACATTCGGCGCCTACTGGCCGAATACATTGACATCATGCCTGAGGAGCTCCCCGATGAGCTCCCCCTATGAGGGATATCCAACGTGCAATTGATGTAGTCCCGGGGCATCTTTGCACAACCTGCCCCGCTATCTCCTGAACCCGACAGAGCATGCCGAGCTGAAGTAACTGGTTGACGATCTTCTTAGGAAGAACTTTATTCGGGAGAGTTTGAGCGTGTGTGTTGTTCCTTCCCTCCTTACCCCTAAGAAGGACGGGAGTTGGCACATGTGTATCGATAGTCGTGCCATCAATAAGATCACTGTGAAATATCGTTTTTCGATTCCCCGCCTCGACGACCTCCTAGATGCGATGGCTGGTGCCCAAATTTTTTCGAAGATTGACCCGCGGAGTGGGTACCATCAGATTAGGGTGTGAGAGGATGACGAGTGGAAGACGGCCTTCAAGACGAAGGATGGTCTGTATGAGTGGTTGGTTATGCCGTTCAGACTGTTGAATGCGCTGAGCACGTTCATGAGGGTGATGATGCAGATCCTACGGCCCCACGTGGGCAAGTTCCTTGTGGTCTATTTTGACGATATACTGATCTTCAGCTAGGACCGCACAGAGCACCTGGGCCACATTTGATTGCTATTCGATCTCCTCCGGAAGGAGCATTTGTACATCAATTTGAAGAAGTGCTCATTCGTGACCTCTTCGGTACACTTCCTAGGGTATATCATCTCGCAGTCCGGCATCTCTGTTGACCCCGAAAACGTCAAATCTATTCGCGAGTGGCCTGTCCCGACCAATATCCACGAGGCCCGGAGCTTCCACGGTCTCACTACCTTTTACCGGAGGTTTGTTCGTGGGTTTAGTTCGATCATGGCACCTATTACGAGCTGCCTCCGCAAGAGGGATTTCGCCTGGACTGCAACGACCACCAGAGCGTTTGAGGACATCAAGGAAAGGCTAGTGACTGCTCTCGTATTACGCCTCCCTGTTTTTTTCCAAGGCTTTCGAGGGGGCGTGTGATGCGTCTAGGGTAGGCATTGGGCGACTACTGAGCCAGGAGGATCATCCAGTCGCTTACTTTAGTGAGAAACTGAATGACGCCTGACAGAAGTACTCTAATTATGACCAGGAATTCTACGATGTTGTACAGGCGCTCCGATATTGGAGCCACTATCTCATACACAAGGAGTTTGTCTTGTACTCTGATCACCAGGCCCGACGATATCTGGACTCGCAAAAAAAGTTAGGACACCGACACGCGAAGTGGGTGGAGTTCATGCAGAAGTATCACTATGTGCTCAAACATTGCGCTGGTGTTGAGAACAAGTCGGCCGATGTGTTGAGTCTTCGGGTCACCATCCTCCACACCATGAGCGCGCGAGTTGAGGGATTTGACCGTGTCCGCCAGGACTAGCCCGAGTGCCCTGATTTTGGCGATATCTTCTCCGCCTTATCTACGGACCCACCTGAGCCCCGCAAGGGTTTTATCATTTCTGAGGGCTATCTGTTCTTTGGGTCTCGCCTCTGTGTACCACAGTCCTCCCTTCGGGATTTCCTCATGTGGGAGCTTCACGCGGGCGGGACTGCAGGACACTTTGGGCGGGATAAGACAATTACGTTAGTTGAGGACCGCTTCTTCTGGCCTGGCCTGAAGGACGTTACGCGGGTCGTCCGACATTGTTGTATCTTCCAGACGGCAAAAGGGACCCGACAGCCCACAGGCCTTTACACTCCATTTCCTATTCCCTACCGGCCCTGGGCAGACATCTTTTTAGACTTCGTATTTGGACTCCCCCGCACACTGCGAAAGTTTGATTCGATCTTCGTCATCGTGGACCGCTTCTCGAAGATGGTCCACTTCATTCCTTGCCATAGGACGTACGATGCCCCCACGTGGAGGCCCTGTTTTTCAGGGAGGTATTTGTTAGGGAGAAACTACTAAGGAGCAACTAAGAGAGAGAGATCTAGGGATTAAGAGGAGATTTAGGGTTAGGAAGAAAAAGGAGGCTACCTGATCATACTCTGCATAAACCCCCAAAGGGGGCTGCCCGGATATATTTATATCGGGCCTGGAAGGGCCGGCCGGCCCCTCCCAAGGGGGCTGAACCCGCCTGGTTCAGCCCCTGGCCGGCCGGTTCACTGATTGGGGGCTGAACCGGATGGTTCAGCCCCGTTGTTTAGCGCATCCTTGCTCCTCCGAACATAGTGGCGACCTGTAAAGCGTAGCGGGGGCGTAACATTCCCCTCCCCATCAAGAACCAACTTGTCCGCAAGTTGGTAATCCGGGTAGAGCTCCTTGAAATCGAAGAAGTCGACCCAAGAGTTGTGTGATGGCGGCAGATTCTTCCACTGGACCAAGAGCTCGGGCCGGTATTCCGTGCCCCGAATCTTCCACCGGTGCCGTAAGATATCCTCAGGGAGCGGACGCAGCTCGCCCGCATGTGTAACCTCAGGTAAGAAGGAACTGGGCTGGACATGCGGACCCAACTTCCGCTTGGGCAAGGAGACGTGGAATGTAGGATGAATGCGGGAACCTGCCGGTAATGCCAACGTATAAGCTACCGGCCCCACCCTGCTGATGATCTGAAAGGGGCTGTAGTAGCGCGGGGAAAGCTTATGGTTGCCACGACGAGCCACAGACAACTGCCGGTACGGCTGGAGCTTGAGAAAAACTTCATCGCCCACGGCGAACTCCCGCTCCGTGCGGTGCTTGTCCGCCTGGGACTTCATGCGTTCCTGTGCCAGGCGGAGGTTCTCCCGAAGAGTGACTAACATACGATCCCGATCCAGAAGAGCCCGATCCACCGCCGGAAGGGCAGTGCTGCCGGGCTCATAGCTGGCCAAGGTCGGAGGAGGCCGGCCGTAAACCACCTCAAACGGCGTCATCCTGCTGGCGGAATGATATGACGTATTGTAACAGTACTCTGCCCAGTGTAACCAGTCCGGCCAACTCCGAGGCTCATCCATCACAAAGCAACGAAGATATGTCTCGACACCCCGATTGAGGACCTCCGTCTGACCATCCGACTGCGGATGATTGGCCGTGCTGAAGTGTAAGCGGGTACCCTGCAACCTGAAGAGCTCCCGCCAGAACCCACTGACGAAGGTGGGGTCGCGATCCGAAATAATTACCCGAGGAAGGCCATGCAGGCGAACAATGTCCCGAGCAAAGAGTGCGGCCACAGACTCCCCGGTATACGGATGGCTGAGGGCCAGAAAATGGTCGTACTTTGAAAGCTTATCCACTACCACCAAAATGACTGACTTGCCTTTCGACTTAGGCAGCCCATCGATAAAGTCCATGGAGATTGTGTCCCAAATAAGCTGCGGAATATCCAATGGCACGAGGAGCCCGGCCGGAGAAGAAGTCTCATATTTCTGTCGCTGGCAGATGTCACAGTGGCGAACAAACTGCTGAATGTCCCGTCGCATGCCGGCCCAAAACACGTTTGCGCGCGCCCGCTGGAGGGTCCGGAGCACCCCCGCATGTCCTCCGGTGGGAGACGAGTGGAACTCATGCATCAGAATCGTCTTCCAAGCTGAATCGGCGGGAACGACCACCCGTCCCCGATAGTATAGCCGGCCGTTACACAAGTGATAGCCGGTCGGCCCCGTCTCGCCCCGCTGTAAAGAGTCCACCAACGGCCGAAGCGTGTCGGACCGCAACACTTCCTCCTGAATATCCTCCAAAGAGTCAACCAACGGTCCCGAAATATTGGAGAGAGCAGCTCCTGGGAGACGAGAGAGGGCATCGGCGACCACATTCTCTTTGCCGCGGCGATACACAATCTCATAGTCGTAGCCCAGAAGCTTGGTAACCCATTTTTGCTGTAGAGGCGAAGAGACCCGCTGGTCCAGAAAGTGCTTCAGACTCTGGTGGTCCGTCCGGATCTTAAAGTGCCTGCCCAACAAATAGGGCCTCCACACAGCCACCGCGTGAATGATGGCCAACATCTCCTTCTCGTAGGCCGAGAGACCCAAGGTACGAGGAGCCAGGGCCTTGCTGTAGAAGGCTATGGGCCGCCCCGCCTGCATCAAAACCGCCCCGATGCCGACCCCCGACGCATCGGTCTCCAGAACGAACTCCTTCGTGAAATCGGGTAGGGCAAGCACGGGTGTGGAGGTCATGGCCCGTTTGAGGGCCTGAAATGCCTCCTCCGTCTCCTCAGTCCAAGAAAAGGAATCCTTCTGCAGCAGCTGGGTCAATGGCCGGGCTATCTTCCCATAGTCCTGGACAAACCGTCGGTAGTACCCGGTGAGGCCCAAAAAACCCCGCAAGGCCCGGACTGTCACCGGTCGCGGCCAGGACTGCATACTCTGAATCTTTCGTGGATCGGCTCGAACACCCTGACCGGAAACCAAATGGCCCAAATACTCCACCTCCTCCTGCCCGAAGGAGCACTTGGAACGGTTGGCATAAAGATGGTGTTGGCGAAGTCTCTCAAGGACCTGCCCCACGTGGTGCACGTGGTCCTCCCAGTTGGCGCTGTAGATAGGGATATCGTCAAAGAAAACCAGGACGAACTCCCGCAAGAAATCTTTGAATATCTCGTTCATGTTGGCCTGGAATGTCGCAGGCCCGCCAGTCAGTCCATTGGCCATAACCAAAAACTCATAATGGCCGTCATGCGTCCGGAACGCCGTCTTATGAACATCCTCCTGAGCCATCAAAATCTGATAATAGCCGGAACGAAGATCCAGCTTGGTGAATCGTTGCGCCCCATGCAGTTCATCCAGTAACTCTTCGATGTGAGGAATCGGGAAATTATCTTTGACAGTAGCGTCGTTCAAGGCCCGGTAGTCCACGCAGAATCTCCAAGACCCGTCTTTTTTCTTGACCAGAATGATAGGAGCCGAGAAGGAGCTCGTACTCGGCCGAATGATGCCGGCCTCCAGCATCTCGCGGACACTCCGTTCAATCTCCGCCTTTTGCACGTGTGGGTAACGGTACGGCCGAACATTCGTCGGCTCGGCATCCGCCTTGAGCGGAATACGGTGGTCTCGAAACCTCGGCGGTGGCAAAGTACGTGGCTCCTGAAAAACATCAGCATAATCTGTCAGAAGTAACTGTAACTGAACCGGTACCTTAGAAGGCGTGGAATTGCCGGTCTGGACCTCCCGAAGGACGGCCATCAGCTGTCCGTCCCCGCTCAACCGCTGCAAGCTGCGAAGAGAAACCTCCTTAACAGGAGATGACATGATCCCTTGCAGGCAAAACTGTTTTTCTCCGTGCCCAAACTCCATAGTCATATGTTTCCAGTCAAACGTCACCCGCTGTAACTGGCGCAACCACTGAACTCCCAGCACCATGTCTGAGCCCCGAATAGGTAACAGGTAGACGTCAGTCCTTCCCACATAGTCACGTATCCGCATTTCCACTCCCCGCAGCACCCCCTCGCACTGCAGCCTGCTGCCATCCGCCACCATAACGTGAAAGGCAGCTCCCCTGTCAATCACGTGCCCAACTCGTCGTGCCACATCGGGATGTATGAAGTTGTGGGTACTCCCACTGTCCACCAGAATGGTAACTCTTTCTTGGGCAATCCAGCCCGCCAGCCGCATAGTAAGCGGGGGAGCGCAACCCTCAAGAGCATGTATAGAAACCCCGAACTCAGTTTCCTCCACATCTACCTCCAGCTCCTCATCCGGAGCCGGCTCTTCCGCGTCTTGATGCAACATGAACACCTGTATCTTCTGGCATTTATGACATGTCACAAACTTCTCGTCGCAGTTAAAGCACAGACCCTTCTCCTTTCGGGCGGATAACTCACTCCAAGATAACCGAGTCACAGTCGGCTTGGTACCTGTAGGCTGCTCCCGCCGTGCTGCGGTCGCAGGGGTCAAAGCCGGCCTACTCATGGTGCGAGCCCTCTGCCGGTTGAACCTCTCCTCCTGTATACGAGCCAAGGTAATCGCGTGGTTCAATGATCGAGGCATGAGTGCTTGCACCTCGTCACGAATGTGCTCCTTGAGACCAGATATGAAACAGCTGTAGAGTGTCCGCTCTGACCACTGAACCCGATTTGCCAACTTCTCGAACTCCGTACGATACTCCATCACCGACCCTTTTTGACGAAGCTTCTGAAGGAGGGCCTCAAAGTTCTCGTACTCCAATGGGCCAAACCTGGCCGAAAAACCCTCCACAAATTCCCCCCAAGGCACGTACTCCCGCCCTCGCAGGAACCACTGCGTCCACTGGAAAGCGGCGTCCTTCAAATGGAAGGACGCTAGCTGCACCCACTGGCCTTCAGGCACCTCCTGGTATTGGAAAAATAGTTCCGACTTTTGGATCCACTCCAAGGTGTCGCCGCCCTCGAACTCCGGAAAGTACATCCGAGTTAATCCGGGAGTTAAACGGTGTCCCCCCTGACCTCCTTCCCGTCTTGCGGGCTCCCCTTGCTTGAAACCGCCGTAGCCTTGATGCGGACCTGCTCCCCAAGGAGGGGGTTGTGGCTGGCCGCCCCATCCTTGGCCAAAACCGGCCACTCCCGGTGCCCCAAATCCACGAGGAGGAGGGAGGAGCCCTCCCCTTGGCTGTCCCGTAACATCGGGTGGCCGCCGAAACCCACTGGGTTCCTCCCAGCCCCGGCGTACCTGGCCGCGACCCAGTCCCGTCTCGCCGAACCCGCCTGCCGCGAATCCGGGCGGAATCGGACCCGCTAAGCCCCCTGCAGCGCTGTCGAGCCCCCTGCTGGCCCGTACGTCGCCCATCCAGGGCCGCCGGACCCTCCTGCGCCGATTCCAGGCGGAGTCGAACCCGCCAGACCGCCGTACGCGGCAGCCGAACCCGCGCCTGGTGGATTTCCGCCCGTTCCGCCGAGTTCCGCGCCCGATCCGGCCGAATCCTCACTAGCCGGTCCTTTTCCTTTCAACAACGCCTTCAACTCCTCCATCCGGGCCTCCATCCGCCTTCCATGGCCGCCATCGAATCGGTTAGGCCAACAACGCTCTCCTCTAGGGTTTCAATCCGTGAGGACTCCTCTTGAGTGCGAGTGGTCACCATGGATGAATGCTCTGATACCAAATGTTAGGGAGAAACTACTAAGGAGCAACTAAGAGAGAGAGATCTAGGGATTAAGAGGAGATTTAGGGTTAGGAAGAAGAAGGAGGCTACCTGATCATACTCTGCATAAACCCCCAAAGGGGGCTGCCCAGATATATTTATATCCGGGCCTGGAAGGGCCGGCCGGCCCCTCCCAAGGGGGCTGAACCCGCCTGGTTCAGCCCCTGGCCGGCCGGTTCACTGATTGGGGGCTGAACCGGAAGGTTCAGCCCCGTTGTTTAGCGCATCCTTGCTCCTCCGAACATAGTGGCGACCCGTAAAGCGTAGCGGGGGCGTAACAGTATTCAAGTACCACTGGTTGCCCACTTCTATTGTCTCCGATCGTGACATCCATTTCATGAGTTATTTTTGGAAGATGTTGTGGAAGAATACCGGCACGACACTGAAGTTTTCCACCGCCTACCACCCACAGACGGATGGACAGACTAAAATTGTCAACCAAAGCCTTGCTACCCTGTTGCGCTGCCTAGTTCGGGATAGTCCAGCCACCTGGTATTTGGCCCTGCCTATTGCGGAGTTTGCATTCAATAGTTCAGTCAATAGGACATTGAGTCTGAGTCCATTCCATGTCATATTAGGTTACGAGCCTAGGAAACCCATTTACCTAGTTGACGTCCCGTTAGGAGCCCGACCTAGTGAGTCCGCTGAGTCGTTCATTCAGCATATACACACTACATGAGACAGTCCGAAAAAAGATTGCGGCCAATAATGAAAACTATAAAGCTCAGGCCGATCTGCACAGGAGGGAGCAAACATTTGATGTCGGGGAGCAGGTTATGATACGCCTTCGATCTGAGAGGCTCCCCCAGGGGGCTGCGAAAAAGTTAAGTGCTCGTCGGATGGGCCCCTTCACAGTCACTCGACGGATTAATACGAACGCCTATGAAGTTGACATCGTCGGCAATGGGGATTCACCGGGTGTTCAATGTAGAGGATCTGACCCCATACTATGAGGAGCGAGTGTACGCAGATCCCTTATCTCCACCTACCCCTGGGCCCCAGCTTGACCCTCACCCCTCCAGTGCACCTACGCCCACTTCGCCCAGGCAGTCGCGGACAGTTGAGCACCGCTCGGAGGACCCCACTTTACAGCCGACAGTTCCAGTGGCACCACGGTCAGACAGAGATACATTGCTATGACAGACGCCAACGCCTACCGTAGATACCCTACAGATTGTTGGTCATGACTTCACGACTATGGGCGGTTCGGTGGTCCTGCGTTACGTGGTCCATTGGTCTACCCGCCCAACTTCAGACGACACTTGGATTGCTGTTGAGGAGCTTGAGATACTCGCCCCAGACTTCTGCCGGGAGTACGACCATCTTCACTCACCAGAGATGGGTGCTTTCAAGTCGTGGGGAGTTGATGGCGATCGACGACACGTTCTCGTCTATTTCCATAAGAGGCGGTGATTGGCGGCCTGATTGAGCGATCCGAGTCGGCGGATGCGCCCGGAGGGTCGTTCCGAGCCAGTTTCATATATTAGTTTTCATTTTTATGATGTATTTAGCCCCCGATCGGCCCAAACAGTTATAACTGTCTTACCGGGAGCTCTAATTCTGCGTTAACTCTTTTCTTATAAATAGACATGTTGGTGGCCGGCCCTAGGGATTGAGGGTTGTGTGTGCTGCAGCTAGTCGGTCTTCCTTCAGTGGATTCCGAAGCGTGGCTCCCGGCCATTCCGCGCATGCCCAGCCAGCCTCCTCCCGTCCGTCCCGTCTCCGCCCAGGCCCGACCCTCCTCTTCCTCCTCTTGCAGCCCTTTGTCATCCCCGTCCAGCTCCGGCCCCTCTTCCTCCTCTTGCAACCTTCTCCCCCCCCCCCCCCCCCCCCCCGTCCAGGCCCCCTCCCGACAACTCCGCTCTTCTCCGCCCTCACCCAACAACAAACCCTTCCCGGCCGACCTCCTCCTTCCCTGTTCCTTTTCCCCAAGCCCCACTGCTCACACCCGACCCAAACCTAGACCCACCTCCATGGATCCCACCCTCCACTCCCCCCAATAGCCCAAATCTACCCTTCCCTTACTACCCGCAGCCAGCCGTGGACCCACTGACACATCGGGAGCACCCCCGGTACTCCATCTCGAAGCCGAGCCACCACACGCATGAGCAAATCAAGGTATATGGCGTTTTATTTCTCTCATTTGGATGCTTGATCTTGAACTATTATTGTGGTTGTTGAATCATTATATGCTACCGTATTTGATTTTTGTTCGACTTGTGGGATCTCTACTGGCGCGCTTAATCGAATCGCTCCTCATTTGTTAGCAAATTATAATCGGCTCTTACGTTAATTGTTGTTTATAATTGTGGATGTCGTGCTCTTAGCATTTGCCAAAAATTTGTCACTTGCTAATCGTTCTTTACTTGGATTGTTCTCGTGTTTGCACGGGCACGACACATAGGTCGCATACTCATTAGTTCGCATTTTAGAGTCCTTTCATTTTAGCCAGTCTACCGCTGCATCACCGAGTCTCTCATAAGACCCAATCATCTCTTCCTCAGTGTCACTAATCCAACACGCTATTGTAGGTAGTCGTCGACTCAGTGCATCAGCCACCACATTTGTCTTTCCCGTATGATAGTGCAGAGCGAAGTCATAATCACATAGGAACTCCAACCATCGTCACTGTCTTAGGTTGAGCTCCTTCTGTTGGTAGATATACTTTAGGCTTGTGGTCAGAGAAAATCTCACATCTCACCCCATATAGATAATTCTTCCATATCTTGAGGGGGAATACGACATCTCCCAACTCGAGATCATGGGTTGGATAGTTCCTCTCACGCTCCTTCAACTGTCGAGAAGCATAAGAGACCACATTGTCGTTCTACATCAAGACGCACCCCATTCCTCAGAGTGACGCGTCAACATAAATCTGGAATCCCTCAGTGCCCTTTAAAATTATTAGGATCAGAGCCGAAGACAAGCGATCCTTGAGCTCATTGAATGTTGTTACGAGAATGGCGTATTCTTCTTAGTCGGCGCTATCAATGTTAAGGTAATGCGGGAGAAGCCCTCCACAAATTTTGGTAGTAACCGGGCAAACCCAAGAAACTGCGAACATTGGCCGCTTATCTAAGCTATGTCCACTCCCTCACTGTGGCAACCTTCGTCGGGTCTACTGCAATCCCCTGACTGCTGATCTCCTGCCCATGAAATGCTATCTCTGATAAAAAGAACTCACACTTGCTAAACTTCGCATGCAATTTGTGCTTCCGCAAAGGCTGTAAGACGTCCGCTAAGTGGGCCAGATGATCCTCCTTGGTCTTCGAGTATACCAAAATGTCGTTGATGAAGACTAACACGAAGTTGTCCAAGTATGGCTCAAACACCTGGTTCATGAGTCATGAACGCAGATGGAGCATTCGTTAGGCCTGAAGGGCATTACAATGAACTCGTAGTGCCCATATCTGGAACTGAAGACGGTCTTTGAGATGTCTTCTTTCCTTATCCTCGACTGATAATATCCAGACCGTAAGTCCATCTTCGAAAAGACGGAGGCCCCTTGTAACTGATCAAATAGATCCTCAATCCTCAGCAGTGGATACTTGTTCCGAACCGTCGGATGTTTCAGCTCCCGGTAATCGATACACAACCTCAATGATCCATCATTCTTCACGAAGAGGACCGGAGCACCCTAAGGAGAAGGGCTGGGTCACACAAACCGTGACTCCACAAGTTCCTACAGCTGCATGCTGAACTATTATGAAAGGTAACTTACATGAGAGGTTTTTGTAATTTCAAAGGATAGAGGGGTGCAACCTGTAATTATGAAAACTCCCAGGGGAGGTTTGGGGTTTGGGTAATTGTCACAACCCGCATTTTCTCCGAAATAAGAAGTATCAGAGTAGGAGAAAACACGCGTCGTGATGTCACATCGGACAGGGGATAACTGCCGACGTTCAGGTAACCACCAACTACTAAGACTATGAAAAAAGAACATAAGCTTAAATGATGTGAAAATCCATTGTATTCTAGAGACTGTATCCCTCGGCTTCGTGGATCAACTAGTCCACCCTTCAAAATTATACTTATACGTAGCGGAAAATACTTTATTCATTTTTTAACATCCTAAGAGAATGCACAAGCGTCCCCCGGGGACACCTAAGACTATGCAAGACCCTAAATTTAACTTATATGATATATATAGACAATGACCTTTTACGTGGTTTTGAAAATAGAGGTTAAGCTTTTTGAAGAGAAAACATGATGTCTATGTTTTAGATATAATAATTGTTTTCTTTTATAGGTTTTACAGTAACTAGCAACCTAACATAAATCATTGCAGGAGCAAGTTTAATAAACCCCAAAACAGGAAAACTAGCAGTATAAGTAAAGTACAAAGCATCTAAACGAGAAACCACCAGTGGGCGTCAACAACTGACACGAACCCACTGGTGAGTAGGCATATCTGTACTACAAGTCTAAAGAAGCTACCTCCCAGGAGTGAGGAAAAGAAAAACTCAGCAGCGGCTATAGCACTAGCAAGCTTCAGAAGAAACCTAGCCGGACAGTCGGCTATAAACCTGAACTTGAGACATTCAAAGAAAAGAACACCTCAGCAAGGCAGTATATCAATAGGAAAATGAAACAATAGTATAAATAAGAAGTGAAACAGGTAAGAATAAAGTAAACAAGTGAAGGAAAAATACTCGTCAAGAGTGAGTAAAAAGGGGTGCACCAAGTGCACGGGTGAAGTCAAACCTCACAAATCTCTGCAAGAAGGATTAGCAAAATAAATAAATCCTAGCATAAAGCTAGAGCAAAAAGAGTCACCTAATACTGGAGATGGACAAAATCAACATCAAGGGCCAGGCTGGTGGAAACGGTCCGACCAAGTCTATCAGGACTAAATATCTCAAGGTGTTGTGGTGGTGACATCAGTCCAACTCAACCAAACAGCTCACATTGTCTTAATAAGGCAAGAAGTAAAACAAGGGTGGCGGCATCGGTCCGACCCACCTCAAAATCACATCCTACTCCAGCACTAAGTGACTCGAAAAAAAACCCTTACTGGTAGTTCCATGAACCACCAAGAAGTCACCACAACCCTATTCCAACTAGAGCACCCCACCTAAGAACCCTAAGTACAAACCGACGGGCTGAACGTCGAGTTGCCCAAATTAGTGATTTGACATAAATAAGTTGAAAACAGAGCGATACTATAGTTATGCAAGTAGTTCGACACTCAGCTAAACATGTACCATTAGTTGGTCACCGAAAAAAAAATAGGTTAGCCACCGAAACATGCATAATTAATTTGATACCCAACCCTAAACAATGATTTGTTTTCCGGCGCCCAATATATTTACCATTAGATTGCGTGGTTTGAGTCTAAACTATACAAGCAATGAAGTGAACAGGACATAGTTACGCCTAAAGAAATAATGAGAAAAGCAACCCAACAAGCCCTAATGAAATTTGTAGAGAACCGGCCACCCCAAAACGAATAACTCAAATGGTAAATAATCCTATCTATAACATATACAAACCACAACATATACAAACCACAACATAGCCCCAAGATATATGGGGTTAGCCCCAAGATTTCCAGGAGAAACAAAATCTGATAAGCAATAGGAGAAACAAAATACGAAAAAAAAATTGAAGCAATATATAAGAGCGGAGGGCGCACTTGCCTTGATATTATAGAACCTTGGCCAGCGGAGGGCGCACTTGCCTTCTTAACAAACCGGCCGCAAGCATATTTAGTTACAACAAAAAATCGATGCAAAACCGGCCGCAAGACAGCGCAATCTCTTCCATTTTTACACCAAAACAAACGCAGTCCTTCCCCCAAAAAATCTGGAGAAATCTACCACAAAATATCTGAAAGCCGGCCAAAGAAAAATGATCCAAACCTCCGGCCACCAAAACAAACGGGCAGCACCTGCTTCCCCCAAAACTCAAGATCTAACATAGAAATTTGGAGACAAAATAGAAAGGGGCTCCCTTACCTTGATAGTTTAGAAATTCGAGCCAAAATCAAAACAACAAAAGGGTAAGCTCCTAAACCGCGGTTAAACAACCTAGATCGGTCACTGCCCTAAACCGGGCCTTAACAACCTAGAACAACACCATAAGAACCAAGAAAAAACTGCACCACCCTACCGGGAAGAAACACCATAAGGGCAAAAGATTTCAAGGAAATCGATGCAAAAGATCATGGAGGAAATCGCGAAAATGATACCTCCAAATGGAGCTCTCGGCTAGGGGAGTGAGGATCCGGCCTCAAATCGGGTTTTCGAGCGGATCCGGGCGGTGAGCAGGCGGTCGGAGCAGCACCGGACTTCCGCCTCTTTTCGCCTTTCGCTCGGGATGCAGCAGCGGGCCGCCGGGTTGGGGAAAGAATATGACCTAACCTAAAGATAAAATCCTATATTTATATATATCCTAACTAATTAAGCACTAATCTAACAATTAAATGAGATTTGGTTTTTTTAATTAAAAGTTTATACAAATAACTTATACCTTTACACATATAAATATATCTGTACACTTATAAATATACGTATATACTATATACCTACACATATACATACATAAACTTACACACGTATATTAGTATACGTATAAAATCTTTTAGTAGTACACATAATTCCACGCTTATAACTATATGTATACCTCCTTCACCCATATAAACACGCACGTAGAAATTCTTATAAAGCTCCGCACGCACGTACGTGTGCATTTATACACCGGCATGCCTAAATCACTTGTCATGCTAAAATGCGTAAATATATGTATACGCTTAAATAAAATGACTACCCGCTAACAAGCCACCGTCGAAACGACATGAAAATAAACGATCTCGGGTTTCGAACAAATCCGCACCGTAGCTAAACACTCGGGCTACGAAAACACCAGCGAAGTCGGACACAACCTCCGACGACCACACACTCGGGCTAACCTCACCCGAAGCCAAAGCACAAGGATTCCCTAAGAGGCTCAGTCGGGCCTCCAAAACAGACGCCGGCTAGCTGGTGAAACCATACAACAGACTATAACCTCTAAGAACATCCAACGAGTACTCTAACAACGGCACGAGCCGGAAATGCGCCAACGTAACGCCCAACGAGGATTTAAATAATTGCCGAAAAAAATCGGGGCGTTACAGGTAATTAATAGTTAGAAATATGCAAGAATTCCAATTTTAACTCTAAGATAATCAATTCATCAAATGCATGAAAAATCATTGTCAATGTTATAGCGCGCTTCAAGTGCATACCACAAATTCTTAGCCGTACGATATTGAAGGAAGACATCGTAAAGGCTGTCGGACAAGGCACTTAGGATTCGGTTACGACAATGATATTCAATATCTAGTGAATCTCTATAAGGGACACGTCTTACGTAAGTTCTAGTGGTGTTTGCAGATGAGGATGAGGATGATGGTAGAGTCGAAGCAACTGCATTTGCAGTGCTAGGGATTTCAGCTTCTGTAGAGGGGGCGTCGAAGATGGCAGACAAAAGACGTAGGGTATTCAACCAATATTCTACTTGAGCTTGCCAATGACGAAAACTATTTCCATTAAATTTCTCGTGTTTGATCCCGACAGAATCCTCAGATCTAGAAGTCATCACAATTTTCTGAAATTTAAAATATAAATAATAAATTGATGTGCATATGAAAATGAAAGTAGACAGAATCATTTTGTTTTTGATTTTATTTATTTGTTTGACGTGGAATTATCAACTCCTTCAGATTGTTAGAATAATTTTCTTATTTATTACAGAATAATATATATATATATATATATATATATATATATATATATATATATATATATATATATTTACGTTTCGAAAAACAAGACATAACAGCAGTAAAAAATAGATCTAGAAAAATTTGATCTTTTAAAACTGATCTAAATAGAGGAGACAAATAGAATTTTATAGTTTAGAATCGAGCCTGGGTAAGGCGTGTGATCACTGCCCTAAAGGAGTTGCACCACCCTCCGGCAGGGCTTTCAATCGATGCTCACTCCTCCAAGGTACATCTGGCTAGATCCCGAAACTCCGATGTGCGCGGACACCGAAGAAGCACAGAGCACCCGAACCACCACTTGATGAAGCAAATGTGAACAATATGAAAAACAAAACAGCCAGCATGCTCCCGCATCCCCTAGAATGAATAAATATATCATTTCTAAAACGATTACTCAAAAAGGTTATTTAAATAGAAAGAAATAAATTCTCGGTATAGAAAGAAATAAATTCGGTAAATAAAAGAAAGGAACTTGGAAACGTTTTGAATTAAAGAAATAAAAGAGGGTTGACGAAACCGCTGACGAAAGCGGTCGTAATTAAAGCGAAAAGGTGGTCGACGAAAAGGCGCTCCAAAAAAAGGCGCTCGACGAAACCGCTGACGAAAGCGGTGGAGCCGAGTCAAAACTCAAAAATAACCTCAATTATTCCCCGAATCGGCGAGAAGGCGCTCGACTGGTGCGGTGCGTGCGCGCGCAGCCGAGTCAAAACTTTGATCAAAAATAACTATTCAATTCAATTATTCCCCGCCCGAATTTTCCTTTATGTTCGCGCACGCGCGTTTAAGTTTTCTCTTTATAACAAATAGAAATGAGGAACTTTACTTATAAACACTCTTACATGAATGGAGGTAGGGAATGTGAGACTATAGGATTTCATCCTTTGAGAAAGAGGGGTTCCCTCCAAAAAATTTGGATTCCCTCCAATTTGATTTTGAAGCTTTTCCCTTTAAATAAGGAGCCCAAACGCCAAACACTTAAAGGCTCCAAAAAAAAACATTTCATATAAAAAATGTTATATATATCAAATTTCTAACACTAATTACATTACGAGCATTTTTGCCTGGGCTCAGTGCATCCAAATGCTCTCATGTGCACGTGCATCGCCAGTGTTTGATGGGATTGTTGGGTTGCTCATAGTCTCCTCGAGGGAGAAAACTCAATCTATCGCTTGATCAGTTATTGGGTGCCAGAGGGCTGCAAGCGATGCGGGAAATCTCGTCGAGCAGAGGCAAAGCATGTGCGCTCAAGAGCTGTGAGCATCAGCAGAGCCCGTGCAAAGCTCTCCATGTATGTGTGTATTATAAGTTAATCAATTTACTTTATTTTAATTACGAACTTTATACTTTTAGATTTTTGTAAATACTCGTAGACATGCAATGAAAATCTCTATTAATTTTCGGCAATGACATCCTTACACCTATGATCAGTTTGAGAGAGTTGTTGTTGATGAAAGAACTGCTAATCGAATATAGCCGTTGAAGAGTACCTGTTTCTAAAAAACAAAGTTTTACTGTAAAACTGTTTTAAAGAAATTGAATTTGTTTAAAAAATTTGATGAGGCTGTCATAATTTTTTAAAAGAATTGAGGGTGAAAATAGTCCACTCATGATCCTCACTAAATTAGTGGGATCATGAACTTGACAGCCGCACATGCGATCACCACGTGCAATCTCTCGCACACCGATCGATCCCAATACGTGCACCGTCCGAGCGACCACCGTGACCGACCACCAACGCCGCCATCACCAAGGCCGAGCGGCCAGTGCCGGGTCACATGGCGCCACCTGCAAGGGGCGGCCGCACCCCGGCCTCCCCTCCCCGCGGCCGTCTCCCGGTCGCGGGGCGCCGCCAGTAAGGGGCGGCCGCGCTCCGACCGCACCCCGGGTGCGGGGCATCCCTGGCCCCAAGGCGTCGCTGCAAGGGGCGGCCGCACCCTGGCCGCCCCTCCTAGCCGCCACCTCCCGGCCACGGAGTGCCACCCGCAAGGGGCGGTCGCACCCCGGCCGCCCCTCCCCGCGGCCGCCTCCCACAGCCGCCTCCCGCGGCTGCGGTCCTCCTTCGCCAACGGCCGTCCGCCGTCAAGGTGGTCGCACATGCATGACGGGCTTTCCCCACCGTCCAATCATTTCTCCATGATCGCCGTCATCCATTTCATGGATAACCACTCCACTAACCACCATGGTTAGTGGAGGTATGCCATTAATAAAATAAATGACTTGTATTTAGTAAATATCAAGCTGAGTCATTCAGACTTGACTCCCCCTGAACTTCTGCAGTTGATCCAACAACCTCAGAGTCTTGAGCAGAGACCTTAGGTGTCGGCTCCCCCTCCATTGTACCTTGCATCTGTAGGAGTGGATGACTCTCTCCTTCTCCTTTTTCTGTGTGAAAGGCGGAGATTTTCTGTACCTCGGTGGTCGTGAATTGAGAACCAAGTGCTTCATGAACTTGTCCTTGAACTTCTCTCGCCTCATGTCCTTCATGACCAGCGACTCCCCTTAATTCCTCCATTGGGGCAGTGCTCTCAAGGATTTCAAGAATCATCTTTTCATGAAGATCAGGGTGGTGATCCCATGTCTGCTCCCCCTCAACATATATGGGGGTATGATGAGAGATTTCATCAAGAGGAGGTTTCCTCAATCTTCTTCTCTTTACAATCACTTCCCTTGTGGGACTTGTTTCAGTCTTCTTCTTGTCCTTTTGCCTCTCTTCTTCCTTGAAGAGCTTGGAGCTTGCTCTCCCTTCTCTTGTTTGGGAAAATTTTTTTCCCAACTTTCCAAAATCCTATAGTGCATCTTCTTAAGATAGTGAAGGAGAACTTCTGGTACTTCTTCCAGCCCATCTCGTAGGCTCTTGAACAGATAAAGTGAAGCAATTCTCCCCATATTGAGGGCAGCCAAACATGCCTTCAGTCTTTTTAGGATGAAGCCGCTTCAGTCAGTTTTCTTTGTCAGGATGACTATGACCTTGAACATGTCCCTTGAAATCCTATCACGGGACTCAGGTTTACATAATAGAGCTCTGTCTATTATGTCTGCCAATAATTTCCCTGGAAGGTTCATGTCGCTCTTCCCTAGTGAGCCGTATTAAATGCAAGTCATTTATTTTAAAAAGAAAAAGTTGAAGTAGCTCCAACCTCCGTAAGCGAGGTCTTCAAGCATCCCCACACAATGAGGGTGTGGGAAAGGGTCACATCACAGAGATGAAATGTTGGCAAACTTATACCCTCCATTTTTAATAAAATCTCATTTCGATAAAGTAAATAAATAAAATTAGAAGACTAACAAATACGAGTTGAACATGTGCGTGACTATAGAAGTGAACGAATCAAGCACAATGGTATCGTATTCAGGCAATCGAATCTGAATTGCATGTGGTGGTTTGGTTGGATGGATTAAGGTCGGTGGCCTCGACAATGAGATGGAATTAGATGAGATTTATATTGATTAACAGGATGAATCCAAGATGATGCAATATATATATATATAATACGAAAATTACTCTTTGGTGAAACATTGTCTGATGTCTCTATATTGCTCTTATAGTTGTATTCATAATTACACAATTATACCAAACTTTATATTAATATATTATAAATGCAATATCCTTTTAGGTAATTACACAACTTTACAATATTAAAATACAAAAAATAAAAATACTAAATACGCTAAACCTATTGTCTCTACCTAGGAATGACAAGAGAAAGATTAATGTTTTAACGTTAAAATATAATTTGTTTTACAAAATAAAAATTGTATTCTTGATTTATATTTTTTTACGGTCATTTTGAGTACTCATATGTATATGTTGCGGGTCGGGCGGAGCCAGCTGCGGACGGGCGAAGCCCGCCGGGAGCGGGCGAAGCCCGCCATCGCCGGTCGGGTACTGTCGCGCGAGGCCATATGGGCGGGTACTATCCACGGCAAATGTCGCCGCCCACGATAAATGTCGTTCCTACGACAAATGTCGCACTACCGGCGAATGTCGCATCCCGGCGAATGTCGCACCCAGCCGAATGTCGCACCCTGCCGATTGTCGCACCCCCGCCGAATGCCCCTAGGGCTGAATGCCGCTAGGGCCGAATGCCCCAAGGGCCGAAGGCCCGTGCCTGTCACTTATATATATATATATATATATATATTACATCTTCACAGCAAGTAGGTCATCCAATTAATTTTTTAAAAAATAAAATAAAATAAAATAAATCGTATAAAAATAAACGTTTTCAGAATCGGACCAGACCGGCCGGCCCGACCTGTCGAACTGTGAACCGGTCTTGTTAGCCCTGCAAAACCGTTCTCGCCATGAACCGGCCGGCCAGGAACCGCTTAGTCGCCCGATTGGACCGGCCAACCGGAAACCGGGGCGGTTTTCTTGTAACCGGCCGGTTCAAAATCTTCAGTTTTTCTCTTAGCATTAGGGTTTTAACAATTTCGAGCGGTTCTCCACGCCAGATCGATTTTCCCGTGGATATCTTCCTCTTCTCAAGGGAAAAGTTTTTGCTGCGGGTAATGCAGGATGAGATGCTGCGGAAATAAATAGTCGGGGCTCACTCCTTTTACTTTCCAAAATTCCTGTTTTTCCCTCCACCCCGCTTCTCAGCAGCTGCGGGAGCAAAAACCGCTGACCGAAACTGAGTGAACTTCAGCAGAACAAAGGTGTCTCAGCTCTCTCGCCACTCGCCGCTCCTAGTCCTCGTGCAACTCGCTGCTCCTTCTCCTTCTCCGGCAACGTTCGTGCTCCCTACTGTTTTTCTATCGTTTCAGTCCAGGTATTGTGATCTAGTGCTTATCCTAATATTATAAACTTCATCGGATTTCTCTTATATGTCTCTGTATTTTTCGGGAAGGTTGTAGGCGAAAATGTTTGAAGTGGGAGCAACAAGTAGTCAGGGTTCCGGTAGTGTTGTTGGAGAAGAGGTAACTGTAACAGTTGTGCCAAAACCAGTTTTCGAAGTGCCGGGCAGTCTCCAAAAAAGTATCGAAAATTGGAGACACGGACAGGTTGTCTGGCATGTATATTTTTTTCCGCAGACAAATAAGGTAGGAATTGGACAGTGTCGAAGTTCGTTGAGGAGCACGACCATCCCCTTGCCACCGGGAAGGAGCAGCATTTGTTGAGATCACACCGTAGCATTTCAAACATGCATGGTAATCTTATGAAAAATTTGATAGATGCGGGGGTTAGAACCGTTCATGCATACAACTTTCTATCCAATGAAGTTGGAGGGGTGGAGAATGTTGGGTTCTCCAAATCTGATGTCTATAACTTTGTGCAGCGGGAAAGAAAGGTCTTGATAGAGGGCAGTGATTCACTTAGTCTATTGAAGATAATCCAGGGAAAGTAGTTGGAGGACAACATGTTTTCGTTCGCTGGTCGTACGGATGAACTAAACAGGTTAACAAGCTTCTTTTTGATGGATGAACATAGCAAAATAGATTATGACTGCTATGAGGATGTTATTATATTTGACACAACCTACAGATTGAACAAGTACAATTTGGCTTGTGCTCCATTTATCGCAGTCAACAATCAATGGCAGAATATTTTTATTGGTGGCGCTTTCATCGCTGAAGAGACCATTGATTCCTTTGTTTGGGTGTTTGAAATATTTTTAAAATTTGTCGGAGGCAAACAACCAACGACTATATTCACGGATCAAGATCAGGCAATGTCCGTAGCGATTGGTAGAGTACTTACCGAGAGTCGTCATTGCCTATGCAAGTGGCATATCTCCAAGAAGGCCCCCTCCAAAGTACCATGCTTCAATAAAGACAAAAGTGTCCGTGCACTTTTTTATCAATGTTTAAGTAAGTGTGATGGCGAGATTGAGTTCGATAGGCATTGCAATGAGATGGTTTCCAAGGGATCTCTATAAGTTAAATGGTTAGGAGTTTTTTATCAAGTTAGAAGAAAGTGGTCCACGACGTTCAACAAAGATGTATTGGATTTGAGTATATTATCAATACAACGCAGCTAATCGGCCAACAATGGCCTGCACGGATGTTCAAAGAGCACGAGTACACTAGTGGAGTGTTTCCACGGGTTGGAGAAAATGGTCGGCTCTTGGCGTAGAGTCGAGCGTGACGAAGATTTTAGAGGCAATCAAGGGACGGTATGCTTAAAGTTTAATAGTTGTTTACTTCGCCATGCTTCCTAATTTTACACACACAAAATGTTTAGTATTTTTGAGAAAGCGTACATGGAGGGAGCCGTTGGCGTTTGCGTCGTTGATAAGACTAGATATGACGAAAATCATTCTCTATGTGTAACGAAGAAATGTGACGGTTCTGAAGAAGACAAACGATGATTTGTGAACTTGCATTCCGATTCCAATGAATCTCAATGTTCATGCAGAAGTTTGGAGACGCGAGGCATACTATGCAAGCATATACTAAGGATATACAATATGAAAAATGTCCGGCAAGTTTCGAACCAATACTTGATTAAAAGATTTTCTCAAAACGCCAAAAAAATATATACCTACCAAATACCCCATGCATGTTACAGTGCGACTCCAATTTGGTATTTAGAAATCATTTGGTGTGTTATTCGTATGATCTCGCAAACCGTATGGGGAACTGCCAACCTACAAGGGCAAGGGTCCTGACGGTATTAAATGAGTTGGGTAAGGAAGTTGATGACATGGTGGCGGCGGAAGAAAAGGAAAAAAGCAAGGGTACACTGACGGTCAGAATGAAAGAAGCCCTCCACTCGTTAGGGATCCGACCAAGAATAAACCAAAAGGAATTTCAAATGCACATTTGAAGGGACATTGGGAGACAAGAACCAAAAAACTAAGTATTTGTTTCAACATTCAAATAATTTTCTTGTTGTTGTTGTTTGTTTAACTCAATTCTTTTTTTGGCTTATCATTTTCAGCGAAAAATACCACAGTTAAATCAAAGCCCATATTTGTAGGGGAGGCTTCGGGTGAAGTGTGTGAGATAGATTTTCTCAATATATCGTCCCAAAATCAGCAGCCTGTCACGGCCGATGTACAGATGGATATCAACGAGGATAGTTTTTTTGATTTGTCGTTTGATTTCCATGGCGTCCCGAATGTGTTTAAGCCTCATATGTAATGATGTTTGGTGTCATATAATTTATACTGTATCTCTGTTTATGTATGTAGAGAAAAACAATTCTGGACATTTCAAATGCACGTTCAATGTATCTCTATTTACTAGCGTTTCATAACCTATTAGTCGGATTATTGAAACTAATTTGAGACAGCAAGATAGTCTGTTTGCAGCATTTGCATGTACTTCAGCATGCATTGCAGCAATTCGGTTTGCAAGATAGCCTGTTTCCAGTTTGTGGTTTCTTCTATTGCTCAAGATAACCTATTAGTCGGATAATTCAGCTGGAAACAAGCATATGCCGGTAATACAACTGCAAACAGGAAACCACAAAAAGTATCTTCCACAGCAATGTTAACACGCAACCATCTTGTCGGCAATATGCCTTGCAAAAGTTTTGAAAATTTGAGCGGCGATTTCGGCCCGAAAACGGGGCATGTCGGCTTGCCATCTTTGGTGATCCTGCCAAGTGACGACTTCCGACGACGTTACCACCTCCATGTACTTTATAACAAACACCCCGCAATCGTAGTTATTGCTTTGTTGTGGTGATTTCCTTGCGTCCTCCACTGACCAATCAATGAATCCTTCAGGAAATGCATGGAGTACATCTTCCTGAAGGGCTTTTAGCTACATGACATGAAAAAAAAAGAATTAGAAGTGCACAATGTTATAAAATAAGCTAAAGGAATAAATCATAGCCGGTTAAACGTACATTTGCGCGTACACCATAATGGTGCAAACTACTTGAAAGGGAGTCGAGGTACTCCCACATTTGTTCCTTCAACCAGCCTACTAGCAAAGCCCAATGATTCCCAAGATGACATGACATGAGAACTAAATCTGAAGCCTCAACCGACTCGGGGGTAATGTGGCCTATCAGAGCTTGGTAGTTCCTCGCCTTGCTCTGCTTGTAGTACTGCAAAACCAAGAATGTTTTATAAATGAGTACGTAGTAAAACTTAGAGATAATAGTAGATATTCAAGTAACGCACGGCGTGGTTGGGCGACACATAAAGGAAACTTCGAACTAGATCGGAGTTTTTTTCCTACAGGCTCCGAGGACCATGGAGTGCACATTCAAATGTGTATCCATGACCCAACCAACTCCTAGAAGGTCATCCACATCACCTCTAGTCATTGAAATATTCCCGCATTCGATAATCAGCATATTCTTGTTAAAGGCCACCAAATAATGGACATCATAGTCAAAAATGCATGAAACTAATAATGTTCAGCAAAAAATACCGTGTCATAAACATAAAAGAATTACCTATCAACCGCTTTGCTTAACACTGAATCGAGGGTTTTTCTTGTTTTATCTGGCACATGGGGTCGTCCCGGGTAATCCGGCTCATATTCAATGATTTGACCCTTCTGAAAGGTCCGTCTAGAAACGGCCTTGGCCCGTAGAAAACCCTTTCTTGGGGTCCTACTAACTAACTCTTGCGAGCGAATCTGTGTGGGAGACACTAACGTGCACTCGAGAGTGGAAGTGGGTTGCGACATCGGTGTAAGGGATACTGATGTCATGATGGGTGAATGAGGTGAGGGTGGTGAATGCGGCGGTGGTGATAGAGTAGGAGTAGACTTTAGCCCTGCTTGAAATTTCAGGAATAAAGACTCGCAAAAAGTCTTTAATCCCTCCACCTCCGATTTAATATAAGATTTGAGGCGGGCTTCCATGCCTCTCCAACCCTCGTCGGATTTTACATTACCTTTCATCTTTTTCTTTATCTCCGACCTAATCTTCTTCAATAATTCTTTCTCTTGCTTCTTATATTTCATTTTCTTCTCTTTCTCACTCTCATAGCCAAGAGAGTCCACATTCACGTCCCTCTTTCTCTTCTCCTTCTTTTTCGACCCTGCCTCAAAATCGGACTCCAGTTCCTCAACTCCAAGCAGTGACAGCTCGTCATCACCAACATTACCAAAGGTGATGATAACATACGTAATGATTCAAGATAAAAGATCAGAATATTAATTTAGCATTTACACATTAATACCTAGATTGAACATAAATCATAAATGGGAACACATACATATTTTCTTCGCCTGAGGTTGCGTTCTACTTCGAGGCAGAATTTAGCACTGTAGCTAAGAGTGCGAGACCACCGATATATGCGGGGCGGTGCTGCCTCGACCAGTGGTGGCTGAATCTTCGTGTGCTCGTATAGCCACATCTTTACGAAAACACATACGAAGTTGGCAACATAAAAAAAATAAAATGAAAGCTAAATAAAAATGCTTTCCTACCAGCAACACGGTGGAGCAGCCCTCCAAATACCCGATGTTCTCCCCTGCCCCTCTTACTTTGCAGATTTTGCTCAATCCATCAAATTGGCTATGCAGGAAGCCATGGATTGTCTGCGGCCAATTGTACTTCACAAAATCCTGAATATCTTTTATGCGATCGAGGCAAGCCGGGACCTTCAGATTCTTAAGGGGGAAAAAGAACATGCATAGTAGATATTTAACTACAAGGGAGATCCTTCTCTCCTCCAATGCAGGGGACCACTCCTCTTCGGTAACTTCCCTTAATTTTTCATTGAGGCACTTGTGTGTGAGATCTAGGAGGGGACTCCGAGTTAACTTAAACGGAACTCCATAATTTGGGAGGCCCAATATGAGTGCGACCTCGTTGACGGTAAGTTTCATGTAGTAGTTACCTATTAGGAAGGCTTGCTTATCTCTATTATATAACCTGAGAAGAACATACAGCAGTGGTATGTTCTGTGGAATCCCAGACATCATCAGCAGTGGGAAAATGCAAGTCAGGCGTAAGAATTCTTTAGAGTCTTCGGACAACATATTCACCAGGGGCGTAACGTGCGCAGTTAATGACTTAGATGAGCAACGGGATGACAAGTACTTACTTCCAGGCATTTTAGATGGAAACAAAGAAAAAATAAGCAAAAATAATGCTAGTGCAAATTATACAGGAATATGCAGGTAAGGAAACTGCAAACAAATAGGTATATATGGGAAATTCAACTGGAAAAAATACGGGAGTACACTGATAATGCAACTGGAAACAATACATAAATATGGAGGTAATGCAACTGCAAGCTCTACGGGAATAAACTGTTAATGCAACTGCAAACTCAACAGTAAAATACATGTAATGCAGCTGCAAACAAACATATGCAGGTAATGCAACTGCAAACATATTACACTAGTTCTCAGGGTAAAAAACTGCAAACAGGAAACCAAAATAAGAAAAACAACTGCAATCAACTAGCAATGCAACCACAACCAACCTAATTTAGTGCAAAACCCTAAACAAGCGCTAGCAAACAGATAAATGCGACTGCAAACCTATTTGCCCTAAAAATGCGACTGCAATCAACATGGATGACATACAAATTCGGATTGAAGTACAGCAAAATGGAAAATTTTATACAGATTACACTACTTTTTCTGGATCTTCTTCTTCAGGTTAGGGTTTCAGTGCTGGGAAAACTGACGGAACTTGGCGGTACTCCAAAGCTTCCGATAGTGAGAGGCTATGCAGGAAGACTGTTCCAGAGAAAAAGTCGAGCGATTTGCGGGAGCTCGAGTTAATGACGGAGCGGCGGGAGCAGGAGCGGCGAAAGGTCGAGGGAGCTGCAAAGAGTCGGGAGCTTCCCGGGAGCAAGAGCGGCGAAAGGTTGAGGAAAAACAAGAATTTTGGAAAGTAAAAGGAGTGGGCCCCGGCTATTTATTTCCGCAGCATCCCATCCTGAGTTACCTGCAGCAAAAAATTTTCGCCTCTCTAGATCGTTGCTTGCCGACTGATTTTCTCGTGCATCGTCTCCAGATCGCTGCCGCCTTGCCCTGTCGTGCATCGTCTCCAGATCGCTGCCGCCTAGCCCTATCGTGCATCACTGCATCGTCTATTCGTCTCCATTCTCTAGATCGCCGCTAGCCCTATCGTGCATCGTCTCCTCTAGATCGCTAATAGGTATCATGCACCCTCTTCCAAATCATTGCTATGGAATATGCATCTTTTCCACCAGATCGCTACTAATTATTGTGCATCGTCTCCTCCAGCATCTTCTTTTCCAGATCATGTCCTTGAAATCCAGATCGTGTCCTTCATAGGTTTGAGTCTTTGAAAGATCTCGCAACTCCAGATCGTGTCCTCCAAATCCTGCATCTTCTCTTCCAGGTTGCTTCTTCTTAAGGTAATACCGTAATATATTAATTTGGGAAAAACTCAAAAACCCCATGAATCCATTCAGTTCTTAGAAATTCTTGCTGTAATTCCTAAACTGTTGTTGGAGTAGTTCGGTGAAGTGATGTTACTTATAACAGTTCAGTGAAGTGTTGTTAGAGCAGTCGACTGCACTCCTCTAATGCAGTTCAACAAGTTCACTGCACTATTGTTAGAGCAGTTCACTGCACTGTTGTTAGAGCAGTCCACTGCACTGTTGTTAGAGCAGTCCACTGCACTGTTGTTAGAGCAGTCCACTGCACTATTGTTAGTTCAGTGAAGTGTTGTCTGTATGAATTATGCCCGTTTGGGTAGTTTGATATTGTTAATAAACTCTTTCAGTAAATTTTCTGACGCATCTATGAATACCATTAGTTTATGATCTTAGTTAAGGTTCTAGTAAATTAATGCTAAGGTTCTAGTAAATTACTTCCTTAACGCTAAGGTGGCCTCCATGGATCAATTTTAGTGATTTCATACGGACTTTCACCGTGTTTTGCTATGTGTTGCCCGTCCTACTTGAAAAACAAAATTTCACTATGATCTACAACCTCCACAATTGACAGCTTATTGCAATTACATGATGCTAATTACATGATGCTAATTTATCCACAATTTCACTATAAAATTTGAGAATGTAATTTATTTATGCAATTATATGATGCAGCTTATTTTCTTCCTCAATTTTATTTCATATTTAGGAATTAACTGTTAGTCTTATCAGAAAATGGAAGCTTCTATTGAGCCATCTAATGTATCTTCACAAGTTGTGCGTGAAAAAAATGATGTTGGTTGGAATCACTTTAGCCTACTTCAGAGTTCTAATGGTAAAAAATACTATTAGTTTTTACACTGTTGAGTGGTTTATAAGGGTGGAGGAATTAATAGAATGAAACGACATCTAGCTTGTGTAAAAGAAATATCGATGCCTATAAAAAAGTTTCACATGATATTCGAAATCAGATGCAAGAGAATTTGAAAGTGATTACTAACAAAAAAACAAGACACACAAGAATCCTTAGATAGCGTAAATCCATATGGTGATCATGTGAATGATGAAAGAACTTCTATTACTAAGCCTCAAAACTCTATCGTACATGATAAAGGTGTAACGACTCTAGCCGATCCAACGTGACGATGTCACGGCTCTGCTCTAGGCGACGCTACCGGGCTGCAGCCCAAGCACCCCAACCCCTCTCCAGCCCACTGACGGGTTGTTGGTGGCCACAACATCCCTTTGATGAGTCAAACTTGATAGTCAAGCGCGCACCACGGGGACTTCCCAGGAGGTCACTGTTGAAACCAAAAACTTGGTCTCTCGTGGAGTTCGGGGTCCCTAGAAAGGGGTGACCTCACACCTACTACACTCAGGAGAACGTCACAGGCCAAAGGATCAAGAAGCCAGGAACAGACCCTCGGCTCTAGCGCGGAGGTCCCACCTCACACCCGGAAGACCTTTGAAGTCTCCCCCTCCCTAGCCAATGCTGAGCTAGGTGCCTTGGAGGAAGAAAGCAAAGGGATTTTTGTGGCTAAGATGCAATGCTCTCCAAGACACCCTCAAGGGTCTATTTATAGTTTTTTCAATCTCATGGACCAAAAGGTCAGAAATACCCCAACGACAAATATGCCTTGGGCCAATAGAAAACATCCACACCGGAGGGTAAAGGGGGAATTCCACCCTTGGGGTACAATGGTAAAAGCATGCCCCCGAGCCCTCCGGACACCTGAGGCAGGCCGCCTGGGAGAGACCCAGCCCGCCGGCCGGTCTCACCCGCCAGGCAGGCCGCCTAGGCGAGACCCAACCCGCAGGCCGGTCTCGCCCGCCAGGCAGGCCGCCTGGGCGAGACCCTGCCCGCAGGCCGGTCTCGCCCGCCAGGCAGGCCGCCTGGGCGAGACCCTGCCCGCAGGCCGGTCTCGCCCGCCAGGCAGGCCGCCTGGGCGAGACCCTGCCCGCAGGCCGGTCTCGCCCGCCAGGCAGGCCGCCTGGGCGAGACCCTGCCCGCAGGCCGGTCTCGCCCGCCAGGCAGGCCGCCGGGGCGAGACCCTTCCCGGAGGCCGGTCTCGCCCGCCAGGCAGGCCGTCGGGGCAAGACCCTGCCCGCAGGCCGGTCTCTCCCGCCAGGCAGGCCACCTGGGCGAGACCCAGCCCGCAGGCCGGTCTCGCTGACCCTACCTCGTACTTACCACGCTGGGGCGGGTGCGGCAAGTTGGCTAACTTGCCGCACTCGTCCTCCTAAAAAAAGAGGGGAGGCGAGGCGGATTTTTCCTCCCCCTATTAGCATATTCCAAGAGCTAGGCCTAAATTGGCCACCAAGAGTGTCAAACTCCAAAAGCTTAAAAATCAAAGCTGGTCTTGCGCCTGCCGAGGGGACCCTACTCTGCGAATACGGGTTTGGACACGATCCCCGCTCTTTTCGAGCGAGTTCCATGCTCGGAAAGAAACATCCAACCCAACGTATTCGCTGAGTGGCCTTCTTAGAGCCGAAAACTACTTGGCCCCTCCCAGAGGAGTCAAACTGTCATGTCAGGCTAATGGGAGCCTGAGTGACGAGACGGGCTCGGGGTAAAAAACACTTGGCCTCCTAGAGTGGTCAACCTGTCATGTCAGCTAATGGGAGCCTGAGTGACGAGACGGCCTCGGGGTAAAAAACACTTGGCCTCCACGAGAGGTACCACCAGCCCTGTCCAGCTAGTGAGAGCCTGGACAGCGGGACCGTCTCGGACCAAAAGGATATGGCCTCCACGAGAGGTACCACCAGCCCTGCCCAGCTAGTGAGTGCCTGGACAGCGGGACCGTCTCGGAGCAAAAGGACTTGGCCTCCACGAGAGGTACCACCGGCCCTGCCCAGCTAGTGAGAGCCTAGACAGCGGGACCGTCTTGGAGCAAAGAGAACTGGGCATCCACGAGAGGTACCACTGGCCCTGCCCAGCTAGTGAGAGCCTGGACAGCGGGACCATCTCGGACCCTCCACGAGAGGTACCACCAGCCCTGCCCAGCTATTGAGAGCCTGGACAGCGGGACCGTCTCGGAGCAAAAGTACTTGGCCTCCACGAGAGGTACCACCGGCCCTGCCCAGCTAGTGAGAGCCTGGACAGCGGGACCGTCTCCGAGCAAAGAGAACTGGGCATCCACGAGAGGTACCATCGGCCCTACCCAGCTAGTGAGAACCTGGACAGCGGGACCGTCTCGGAGCAAATGGACTTGGCCTCCACGAGAGGTACCACCAGCCTGCCCAGCTAGTGAGAGCCTAGACAGCGGGACCGTCTCGTAGCAAAAGGAATTGGGCATCCACGAGAGGTACCACCGGCCCTGCCCAGCTAGTGAGAGCCTGGACAGCGGGACCATCTCGGAGCAAAAGGACTTGGCATCCACGAGAGGTACCATCAACCCTGCCCAGCTAGTGAGAGCATGAGCAGCAGGACCGTCTCGGAGCAAAAAGACTTGGCCTCCACGAGAGGTACCACTGGCCCTGCCCAGCTAGTGAGAGCCTGGACACCGGGACCGTCTCGGAGCAAAGAGAACTGGGCATCCATGAGAGGTACCACCGGCCCTACACAGCTAGTGAGAGCCTGGACAGCGGGACCGTCTCGGAGCAAAAGGACTTGGCCTCCACGAGAGGTACCACCGGCCCTGCCCAGCTAGTGAGAGCCTGGGCAGCGGGACCGTCTCGGAGCAAAAAGAACTGGGCATCCACGAGAGGTACCACCGACCCTGCTAGCTAGTGAGAGGCTGGACAGCGGGACCGTCTCAGAGCAAAGAGAACTAGGCATCCACGAGGGGTACCACCGGCCCTGCCCAGCTAGTGAGAGCCTGGACAGCGGGACCGTCTCGGAGCAAAAGGACTTGGCCTCCATGAGAGGTACCACTAGCCCTGTCGAGCTAGTGAGAGCCTAGAAAGCGGGACTGTCTCGGAGCAAAAGGACTTGGCCTCTACGAGAGGTACCACCGGCCCTGCCCAACTAGTGAGAGTCTGGACAGCGGGACCGTCGTGGAGCAAAGAGAACTGGGCATCCACGAGATGTACCACCGGCCCTGCCCAGCTAGTGAGAGCCTGGACAGCGAGACCGTCTCGGAGCAAAATGACTTGGCCTCCACAAGAGGTACCACCAGTCCTGCCCAGCTAGTGAGAGCCTGGACAGCGGGACCGTCTCGGAGCAGAAGGACTTGACCTCCACGAGAGGTACCACCGGCCCTGCCCAGCTAGTGAGAGCCTGGACAACGGGACCGTCTCGGAGCAAAGAGAACTGGGCATCCACGAGAGGTGTCACCGGCCCTGCCCAGCTAGTGAGAGCCTGGACATCGGGACCGTCTCGGAGCAAAAGGACTTGGCCTCCACGAGAGGTACCACCGGCCCTGCCCAGCTAGTGAGAGCCTAGACAGCGGGACCGTCTCGGAGCAAAGAGAACTGGACATCCACGAGAGGTCCCACCGGCCCTGCCCAGCTAGTGAGAGCCTGGACAGCGGGACCGTCTCGGAGCAAAGAGAACTGGGCATCCACGAGAGGTACCACCGGCCCTGCCTAGCTAGTGAGAGCCTGGACAGCGGGACTGTCTCGGAGCAAAAGGAACTGAGCATCCACGAGAGGTACCACTAGCCCTGCCCAACTAGTGAGAGTCTGGACAGTGGGACTGTCTCGGTGCAAAATGACTTGGCATTTTAATCAAACCTTACCAAATCCAACATCCTCAAACGGGAAAAATATGGGTTACATGGTCCCCTGACTCAGCTGTTCAGGGGTAGAGCATGTTACAAGATAAGAAAAAAGAAAAGACCCCCCCAAGGCGAGGCTTCTTCAAGGGGCCTGTGCATGATGGTCGTCATCCGCTTCCTTCTCGTCGGACACTTCCATTTTGCTCAAGCTCTCCATGACCTTCTCCATCTCCTCCGCCTTAGCCCACTAAGAGATGGTGTTTACGGTCGTGACGTAGCACTGCCTTGCCATCCTGGGGTCTCCCTTGATTCTGACCTGGATCCCTCCTGAGCTGAACTTGAGACATTGGTGGAAAGAAGACGACACACAACAGAAGGCGCTGATGAGGGGCCTTCCGAAGATGGCGTTGTAGCTGCTTGGAGCGTCAACAATGACGAACCGGCAGTTCCTTGAAGTCCCTCCCAATTTTACTTGGAGCCCTACTCCACCTTCGACTTCCTTACTCTCCCCTAAGAATCTGAATAGGGGTCCGTCAGAAGCCAACACCCTCCTCGGTTCTACTTTCATCTCATCAAACGCCATCTTGAAAACGATGTTGACGGAACTCCCGTTGTCAATCAAGATCCGGGAGACGGTGTAGCCCTCGATGGCCGTCTGGAGGACCAGCGTATCGCAGAACGGATCTTCATGATCCGACATGTTCTTCACCGAGTAGGTGATCTTCTCCTCCTGGGGTGGGGTCTGGGATGTCGAGGCGATGCTCCGTCGGTACATCACATGGAGGCTTACCTTCCGAGTGGCTTTGATCCCTACTCCACCGTGGATCACTGTTATACCACCTCGGGGTCCGATATCAACCCGGTCCTCACATATGTCATCCCCCCATTCCGGATGGAACCTCTTCAACCTGCACTGGAGGCTGTTGCTGGACAGGGCCTCTCGCCCCACTCACTTCAGGATCTCGGGGCAGGTAGTCGTGGCGTGACCCTACACTTGGTGGAAATCACAGTACGGCAATGCTCCTCCTCCCCTCCTTCGGCGGGCTCGGCGGTCTCTTCCATTGCCTCCTCCCCCTCTGCCTATCGCCAGGCTTGCTGCGGTGGGGGTAGGAGCTGCCTAGGGGTCTGCCTCTGGAAGTTGATCCTCCCTTGGCCTCCATGGAAGTTCCCCCCATCTTGGACGAGACCTCTTCCTGGACCCTGAGCGGGTCCTCCCTGCTGCTCCAACCTATCTCCGGACCTTCCTGAGGTCCTTGGAACCTCTGAGCTCTCTTCTCCTCTCTCCTTCTCCCCTCCTGGTGCCTCAAGCCACCTTGCTCCTTTGACTCTGCCTCTGTCAACCTTGCCAACTTCTTGACAAACGTCGGGTTGGCTGCCTCCGTGGCTATCTCCTCTGTCGCCCTTTCCATCAGCTCCTCGAAGGAAAGGGGTCTTTCGAGTCAGGCTCATCTTGAAGAACCCCTCGCGCAACCCCACCGTGAACGCCATCTGGAGGGCATACCCCGACATCTCCTAAATATCCAGGATCTCCTCTTGGAACCTGTCAACATAACGGGTCAGCGACTCCTCGGCCCCCTGCCTTATCAGGAAGATGGATTCAGGACTCTTTTTCCTCTTCTTGGAGGTGGAGAAGCGGAGCTGAAAGCTCCGGCTCAAGTCCTCGAACCCATAAATCGATCTTGGTGGGAGTTGATGAAACCAGTCCCTTGCCTTGTCCTTCAACGTGATCGCGAAGAGGCGACACTTGAAGGCATTTGTCATCAGCCTGATGGAGACGGCATCTTCGAACCACTGCAGGTGCTGGACGGGGTCATCTTTCCCGGTATAGTAAGTCATGTCAGGCTCTCGGAATCCCTCGGGAACAGGAGCTGAGATGATCAGCTCGCTGAAGGGTGACCCCATGAGGGGTGGTCTCGCCATCTCTACTCGCGCGACCTGCTCGCCTGGGAGGCTGGCACTCGCCGGGCTGGAGAACAACTCCCGGCTGGTGAGGTCTCGCTCGACCCCATCTCCCATCCTCTCCTTCCTGGGTCTTCTCCCTGGTGCGCTTCCTTCTCCCCCTACTGGGGTCATCTCGCCTAGACCCCTGGGAGTCAACTCGTCGAGAGGGGGGGGGAGCTAGCTCCTGGGGGTTCGGGGTGGAGCTGCCACCCTGAGGAGCAATGTTTCGCAACATCTTCATGATGTCTTGGATGGAGGTCATGAACTCTTGCCTCCCCACAAAGAGTCCTGAGATGGGGAGCTCGCCGAGATCATCACTACCTCCCTGACCTCCAGTCATGATACTCTCCCGAGATCTTCTGTGCTGGTCACTCTCCACGCTCACCGCACCAAAATGTTGAAACTAAAAACTTGGTCTCTCGTGGAGTTCAGGGTCCCTTGAAAGGGGTAACCTCACACCTACTGCACTCAGGAGAATGTCACAGGCCAAAGGATCAAGAAGTCAGGAACAGACCTTCGGCTCTAGCGCGGAGGTCCCATCTCACACCCAGAAGACCTTTGAAGTCTCCCCCTCCCTAGCCAATGCTGAGCTAGATGCCTTGGAGGAAGAAAGCAAAGAGATTTTTGTGGCTAAGATGCAATGCTCTTCAAGGCACCCTCAATGGTCTATTTATAGTTTTCTCAATCTCATGTACCAAAAGGTCAGAAATACCCCTACGACAAATAGGCCTTGGGCCAATAGAAAATATCCACATCGGAGGGTAAAGGGGGAATTCCACCCTTGGCGGTACAATGGTAAAAGCATGCCCCCGACCCCTCCGGGCACCCGAGGCAGGCCGCCTGGGAGAGACCCAGCCCGCCCGCCGGTCTCACCCGCCAGGTAGGCCGCCTGGGCGAGACCCAGCCCGCAGGCCGGTCTCGCCCGCCTGGCAGGCCGCCTGGGCGAGACCCTGCACGCAGGCCGGTCTCGCCCTCCAGGCAGGCCGCCTGGGCGAGACCCTGCCCGCAGGCCGGTCTCGCCCGCCAGGCAGGCCGCATGAGCGAGACCTTGACCGAAGGCCGGTCTCGCCCGCCAGGCAGGCCGCCGGGGCGAGACCCTGCCCGCAGGCCGGTCTCGCCCGCCAGGCAGTCCTCCTGGGCGAGACCCTGCCCGCACGCCGGTCTCGCCTGCCAGGCAGGCCGCCGGGGCGAGACCCCGCCCGCAGTCCGGGCTCGCCCGTCAGGCAGGCAGCCAGGGCGAGACCCTGCCCGCAGGCCGGTCTCGCCCGCCAGGCAGGCCGCCTGGGCGAGACCCTGCCCGCAGGCCGGTCTCGCCTGCCAGGCAGGCCGTCGAGGCGAGACCCTGCCCGCAGGCCGGTCTCGCCTGCCAGGCAGGCCGTCGAGGCGAGACCCTGCCCGCAGGCCGGTCTCGCCCGCCAGGCAGGTCGCCTGGGCGAGACCCAGCCCGCAGGCCGGTCTCGCTGCCCCTACCTCGTACTTACCAAGCTGGGGCGGGTGTGGCAAGTTAGACAACTTGTCGCACCCGCCCTCCTAAAAAAAGAGGGGAGGGGGAGGCGGATTTTTCCTCCCCCTATTAGCATATTCCAAGTGCTAGACCTAAATTAGCCACCAAGAGTGTCAAACCACTCCAAAAGCTTAAAAATACAAAGCTGGTCTTGCGCCTGCCGAGGGGACCCTACTCTGCGAATACGGGGTTGTACAGTCACCCATCCCAGTACTACTCCAGCCCGAGCACGCTTAACTATGGAGTTTTCCAACTTCTCATCACCAATTGAGCTGTCACAAAAAGTGCACTTTTTATGTAACGACCCTAGCTGATACAACGTGACAATGTCACGGCTCCGCTCTAGGCGACGTTACCGGGCTGCAGCCCAAGGACCCCAACCCTCTCCATCCAGGCGGGTTGTTGGTGGCCACAACCTCCCTTTGATGAGCGAACTTGACAGTTAAGTTGGGTCGTACGGGGACTTCCCAGGAGGTCACCCATCCCAGTACTACTCTCGCTCAAGCACGTTTAACGATGTAGTTCCTTCACTTCTCATCACCAGTTGAGCTGCATCGTTAAGCGTTAAGCATGGAGCTCAACTGGTGATGAGAAGTGAAGGAACTTCATCGTTAAGTGTGTTTGGGCGAGAGTAGTACTGGGATGGGTGACCTCCTGGGAAGTCCCCGTACGGCCCAACTTAACTGTCCAGTTCGCTCATCAAACGAAGGCTGTGGCCACCAACAACCCGCTTGGATGGAGAGGGGTTTGGGTGCTTGGGCTGCAACCCAGTAACGTCGCCTAGAGCGGAGCCGTGACATTGTCACAAAGTATCAGCTAGGGTCGTTACAAAAGGAAAAAGAAAAATAGATCAAGTTGAAAATTATTTCGCTCCTCGAACATCCGCATGATCACAACCATCCCTGAAAAGTGTCTTGGCATCAAAAGAAGTGATACATCGTGTTGATATGGCAGTAGCAAGATGGTTCTTTGATAGTTGCATTCCTATAAATGCTTTGAATTCGGCATTTGCACAAAAAACTATTGATGTTATTGCTTCTATTGGACCTGGCTATAAGTTGCCTTCCTATCATATGATGAGAATTAATTTGCTTAGAGACTACAAAGAAGAATGTTGTCTTCTTATAGATTCATATATAGAGCATTGGAGAGTAAGTGGATGTACATTGATGGCAGATGGTTGGACAGATAGGAGAAGTAGAACATTGATTAATTTCTTAGTTTATTCTCACGGTGGTCTCTTTTTGTAAATCAGTTGATGCTTCTGATATCACAAAGGATGCAACAACTCTACGCAATTTATTTTCAGAAGTTGTTGAATGGATTGGTCCAACCAGTGTGGTTCAACTTGTTACCAATAATGCGACAAACTACAAAAAGGCAGGTGAGCTCCTACATGAAAAGTATGACAATATTTATTGGTCATTGTGTGCAGCTCATTGTATAAATTTGATTTTAAAAGATATTGAAAATCTTAGTCACGTGGTGGATATTATAAGAAATGGTTCAAAGATTACAGTATTTATCTACAATCATATATTTCTTTTAGCTTGGTTGAGGAAAAGAGAAGAATGGAGAGAGATCGTTCGCCCGGGGGCAACACGATTTGCCACAATATTTATTACATTGAAAAGTGTCTTTGAACACATATGATTTGCAAGTTTTGGTAACAAGTAAATACTATAATGATTCGAAACTTTCTAAAACAAAAAAAAGTCAGGATGCTGTAAGAATTATTTTAGATAATCACTTCTGGAACATGGTTTGGCGATGACAAAAGTTGCAGGTCCGCTAATAAGATTATTGCACATTATTGATTCTGATGAGAAGTCATCGCTTGATTATGTCTATGATGGAATGTATCGAGCAAGAAAGGGTATTAAGTTGATTTTCAAAATGTTAAGAGATTGTATAAGCCATATACACTTATTATCAAAGATAAGTGGGATCGACAGCTTCGTCAAAGACTTCATTCTACAACTTATTTTTTGAACCCTTCATTCCAATATGATCAAGTCAACTATTCGAATAAACTCGAAGTTGTGCAGGATTTAATTGATATTATTGGTAATAAAGACATTTGTAATAAATCATCAGTTGCAATGAATTAATGATGTTAGACTATATCGTGATCAACTTGAGAGTTTTGGGAAGCCAATCACAGTCAAAATGGCAAAAGAAATGCAACCTGGTTAGTACAACATAAAATTAATTTGATTATTGGCTTTTAACTTTACTATTGTTTTTAACCTTTTATCTTTATTTCTTAGATGAATTGTGGAGGATGTTCGGTTCTAGTGCTCCACAATTACAAAAATTGGCTATTCGTATACTTAGTCAAACTTCATCTTCCTCTGATTGCGAAAGGAATTGAAGTGTCTTTGAACAAATTCATATAACTCAAAGAAATTACCTCGAGCATTAAAAACTGAATGATCTTGTGTATGTTCGCTACAACAACCTTAATATGAGAGATAGGTATGAAAATGCATGTGAAATTTTATTATTTTATGTTATAAAATATTAAATATAAAATTTTGATTTATGCAAAATACTTTGTAATTTTTTGTAGGACTTATTTTAAAAAATAAGTTATGATTCTCTTGATTACACGAGTATTGATTTTTTAGATTTTTGGGTAGTTGAGGAAGACCCGACTCCAGAGCTTAATTATAATGAATTGGAGAGTGAAATCTATGAGGAAAATGCAATGCGAATTTTGGGAGACATTCAAGCTAATAATCAACAAAATGAACAAACTAATGGTAATACCTATATATGTTCAATATATTTATATATAAGTCGACTTGTATGCGAAATAATTGATTTTTATCAAATTTAATTATGCAGATGATGAATGTGGAGATAATATTCTGGAGCATGTCGATCTTGAAGAATTTGGGGCAGACTCATTTGATAGGCTTGATTTTGATTTTTGATAATATATTTTGGTGGACAATATTGGTTTTGGACAATATTTGATTATTTGTTGTTGTTGATTTAATGTTTGAAACAAGTAGTTTGTGACTTATTTTTAATATTTTTGGTTGTTCATTATTATGATCTTATCACACTAGCTCATATGCAGTTAGATCTGGTTCAACCTGTTAGATCTTGAACCTCTGCTTCTTCCGGTTCATTGTCCGGTCCGGTTCTGAAAACCTTGAAAATAACACGAAATTAATAAAATTTCATAAATATTCACATATAAGAAAACTTTCTTTTGATTAGATACTATCCATGCAGAACACGGATGACAATTAAAAATAAACCGAATATTATAAATATATAATGTGCATGTATACCTTTACAATATTTAAAAGAAAACTTTGGCTAGAGTGAAACATTTAAAATTGCCAAATATAGCTGTATTGTTTTAATTTAATGGCTTAAAATATGTTATAATATATTTTTAAAAAATAAATATAATATTTTTTTAAGTAATTGCACCATATATTCATACCTTTAAATTAAAAATAAAAATGTAAATTCATAAAATCGAAAAAGTTTTCATTTGAGCTCATAGACCTATTATGATATGTTATCATTAGACATGTCAGCAGCCTTTTCGTGGGAGACTATGTTGAATTTTTTGAAGTAAAAGTGTGTCCGGGCGGACTGTGCAAACAAGGGTGCCGGCTAGCCAGGTCGGCTAGTGTTCTGCAGACGGCTTGTTCCGAGGAGGTAACCGGGCGGATAGGTTTGTTATCTGCGGAGTTCGCTGAGTCCGGGTTGCGGGATGGATTGGAGCTCGGGAGATCGGCACGGCCTTGTGCCTTGATCTTGCTCTGGTGTGCGGTTTGATGGAAACCGTGAAGTTCGCGGGTTAGTGCAGACTTGGTTTGGAGTCCGCCGATTTGTGCGATTAGTCTTTTGTATACGCTGGTGTTGTGCTCGCACCAAGGATGGCTGGTGGTGTGGACTTGTCATGTTCTGTACCAAGTCCAAGTTTGCTTAGTTCGGGAGATCGTGCGGTTAGCGCGGATTGTTTTCTCTGTCCGCCGAGTTCGGCAGCTGTCAGTCTGGTGCTCTAGTTGCGGGCTCGAGGTGTGCTGATTGGAACAGTGTCTGCAGCGATGTGCGGACTAGTGTGGTATCCGCAGTGCCCCCATGTGTGGTGGACAAGTCTTTGCCTGGCTTTGTGATGACAAGGCGGTTAGGTTTCTATCCGACTTTGCGGCCTTGGCGGACTGGCTATCCAGCCTAGTCGCAGGCCCGCAACGACTAAGGCGAATAGGTTTCGTGTCCGCATTATGCCGGTACATCTTGTGCTTGCCGCGAGATGGGTGGTCTGTTCAGTTCGGCAGGAGCTGTTCGCGTTAATCTGGAGGCTAGGCGACCTCGCGGTTAGGCGGCTAGTAGATTGTGGGCAGAGTTCAGCATTTGAATAACGGGATGTCCGCGCGGCTAGGTTGTGGTCTGGCGACTTAGCAGTTTCAGCGGACTCCGTAGTACAGTTCGGCATAGTCGGCGGTTACTCTTTGAGTCTGCGCGGCTAGATTGTGCTTTCTTATTTTTTCTGCTTCCATTGGGTATATCGGTGAATCATGTCTCGCCGTGTATGCCTCCTGTTGTAAAGATTTTTTATAGTACAAGATTTATTTGCTCTCCTAGTTGCATCTGGTTTAGTTGGCTTGATTTTGGTTGAGTGTTCCTGCGACCTGATTTCCCATTTTCTGCATCTCACAAATTTTTACATTTATTAGGGAAGTCAACAGTATTTTCAAAGAGCTACCAATAAACCCATCAACTTTATTAAAATTTTAGAAATTATGTATAACGATTTTCCAAATTAATTAATTGATAGTGTGTTTATTTTAAGTTATGCATGCATTAATTAGTTTATAGGGGGCGTAGCCCCGTGCCTGTTGGGGTCGGGGTACTGTTACTATTGGTCGTACGTAGGAGTGGAACCCTGTGCTTGTCACTCACATGTGTGTGTGCGTGTGTGCGCGTGTGAGTGTGTGTGAATGTGTGTTTCTATATATATCGATATGAGAGCTAGTGCAGGAGGGTCCCATATGCGGTCACGACAACGTTCCGACCGTGAAAGTGCCCCGACACGAAGACACTTCCCCGTGTCATCAGTTATACTTTCTTATGTGGGAGGGCAAAGTGATGGATTGCATGCTATTATATATAGGTTCAAATTGCACCTATTGTAAAATCTTGTGTTTGGACTTTAGCTCAGTAGCTATAACAATCTGATTACTAAAAAATGGTGGATATTTTTTTTTGTCGGGTGACATGTAGAGGAGAAATCAATGAGTATGTACACAACCTTTTTTTGGTTGAATAAATTATAAAATAGTTGAGATCTCGCAAGTTTCCTTTTGGAAATACGCGTGCTTAAATGTCGTGATTTGTTTGTTATTGTTGGGTACATCTAAAAATTTAAAGTGGACGTATATATCTCAAGAGATCGTGATGGAGACCCGCTCGTCAAGAGAATTCCAACGAGCCCACAATCGTGCAATTTCGAGTCCGTTTAACCTCTCAACTGACCGTCCAGAGAGAGCTTGAGGATTCCGGGCTGGTCACTCCTACAATGTGATAGGGAACCTAGCCCTAGCGACCGATTGCGTGGGGCGGGACACTACACCACCATCGCTACACCAGACAGATGATTGACATCCCTTCCCCTAGTGAAATATGGAGGCCGGACGGTCTGTTGCTATTCGGAGACCGGGCGGTCTGGCGGTTTATCTAGCCGTCTGTCTGTCGGGTTGTTGCTGTTTGGTGTTCCAGCGGTCTGGCGGCTTGTCTCAGACGACTTGGAGACCGGGCAATCTAGCGGACTCCTGTGGCGGCTTGTTCTCTGTGACGCTTATTCTCTCATATTGTCGTGCAGTTAGCCGGCTTGTCTAACCGCGCGACTTGTCTGGTTTGTCCAATTGTAAAGCCGCGTATACTTGTAAATTTTTAGTCTCACATTGCTTAATTGTAATCTCTCTCATCTCCTTCATTCTATAAAAGAGAGGATATATCATTGTAATTGATACCTTTTTGGATAATAAAATTTGCATTACTCCAAATTTTGATCTGCTTTTTCTTGTTCGCACATGGTATCAGAGTCATCGATCTTTTGCTCCTGATTCTGTGAGCTTCCTCATTCCGCGCAACCTGTCCGTGCGGCTTGCTTCTTCTCGCAACTTGTTTGCGACCTGTTCTCGCGATCTGTTTCTTTTCTTGTCGCGCATGTTCGCGCAGTTTCCTTCTCCTCTTGGTCCTGCCCTTTGTGTGCGAGGCCTATCTCTTTTTTCTCCGCGACCTGTTTTCACGGTTGCTCTGCCTCCTCTCTCGCCGCGGTCTCTTTCTTCGCGCGGCTAGTTTCTATTCGTGCGGTTTCTTTTCTGTTCGCACGACCTGTTTGACTTCTAGTGAACTCCTCCCAGTTCGCTCGGTCTTCTCTCTCTTCTGTTCGCGCGGTTTAAGCTCAAGCCGTGCAACTTCTTTCCCTCTGCTTTTCTCTCTTCTTCCTGCGACCATCCTAGTCGCACGCCCTGTTTGCTGGTCGCCCCGCCCGACTTGGTCTTTCTGCCCGTGTCCCGCACCTTCTTTCTCTTCGCTTCCTGTTGTTCTCGTGCGGTCTCCTTGTTGCTCGCACGGTCTTTCTTTGATGGCCTCCACACAATCCGCCTCGGTGGTCACGTCTTCTGGTAGTGCCCATGTTGTTACTCACGGCAGATGCTTGATCGATTCTGATGCTACAAATCATATGACAGACAATGCTCAATGTTTTTCTCTTCTATAAACACATGATCGGTTGCCCCCAGTCTTTGTTGCAGATGGCTCTTCCTCTCCGGTCAATGGGACGGGAGTGGTTCAAGTCACTCAGTCTCTTCTCCTGGCAGATACCCTCTATTTGCCCAAGTTCCTTTGCAATTTATTATCAGTTACTTCTCTATGCAAACAATTACAGTGTTTCGTCACATTCACTACTACTTATTGTTCTTTTCAGGATCCGGACTCCCAACGGACAATTGCTACTGGGACTGAGAGCGGCGGCCTCTACTTCCTCGACAATATTTCTGCTCTATCCACCTTCTCCTCCTCTACAAATCTTCTCCAATGCCATCTTCGCCTTGGTCATGCTCCTCCCCGGCTTCTTCGACAGCTTCTACCCCACCTCCCTCCACATCATCCACCTCTCCACTGTGATGCATGTCAGCTTGGCAAGGATTACCGCTCCTCCTTCCCACCAACACAAAGCCACGGCTCTTCCCGTCCATTCGATCTCGTTCACTCTGACGTCTGGGGGCCTGCTCCTACCCTCACCATCGGTCGGGGTAGTTCATATTTTGATGATTTCTCTCGGTGTACGTGGGTAATCTTTTAAAAGATCGCTCTGAACTCTTCTCTGTCTGGACATCGTTTTATTACATGATTGAGACTCAGTTTGATACCTCCATTAAACTCCTTCGTTCTGACAATGCTAAGAAATATCTTAGCCATGATTTCTCCTCTTTTTGTATGCAACATGGTGTTATTCATCAAACTAACTGCGTCTACACTTCACAGCAAAATGGGGTGGCGGAACGCAAAAACCGTCACCTCCTTAACGTCGCTCGCACTCTGCTGACCCACATGCACGTTCCTCGCTCCTATTGGGGCTATGCTGTCCTCCTCTCCTGCTATCTCATCAATCGCATTCCCTCCACAGTTCTCAACGGTGTCACCTCATTCTTCATTCTTTATCTGAACCAGAATCTGTTTCCTCTTACTCTGCGCATCTTTGGTTGCACCGCCTTTGTACACTCTCCCGCTGCCACCCGTGACAAACTCTCACCACGGGCCACTAAATGTGTCTTTCTAGGGTACTCTACCACTCAGAAAGGTTATTGTTGCTTTGACCCTGTTACCGCAAGCAGTTCGTCTCTGCGGATGTCACTTCTTTGACAATGCATCTTACTTCTCTCTCGTGTCCTCCTCTCCTCCTAATGATCCTACTCCTCATATCAACTCATCCATTCTCTCTACACCTACTGACGTTTTGTCACCTCCGTCACCTCCACCATCTCCTCCGCCATGTCCACCTCCCGCGATATCTCCCACCTCTCTGATGTCGTCTCTTTCTACTCCCGAGCCAGCTTTCTCCACCACGGATGCTCCGGATACTGAGGAACCAGCTGACCTGGATCTCCCCATTGCTCTTCGTAAAGGGGTTCGGGCATGTACCCAACACCCGCTTGCTGTTGTTGTTTCCTATGATCGTCTTACCCTTTCTCTCAGAGCTTTTACACTGGCTATCTCGGCCACTGCGACCCCCCGTTCCTACCAGGAGGCCCTTATTATTCCTCATTGGAAGGCTGTCATGGATGAGGAGAATTCTACTCTCACTGAACGGGGTATATGGACCCTCTGTCCTCCTCCCTTCGGCACAGATGTCGTTGGTTGCCGCTGGGTCTTTGTTGTCAAATTCCATCCTGATGGTAGCGTGGATCGCTACAAGGTCCGCCTGGTGGCCAAAGGCTTCACTCAGACCTATGGTGTTGATTACTTCGACACCTTCTCTCCTGTTGCTCGTCTCAGTACCATTCATGTCCTTCTCTCTGTCGCTGTCAACAGGGATTGACCCATTTCGCAAATGAATGTTAAGAATTCTTTTCTCTACGGTGATCTACAGGAAGATGTTTACATATATCAACTTCCTGCGTATGTTGCTCAAGGGGAGACACAAGTATGCCGGCTAAAGAAGGCTATCTATGGCCTCAAGCAGAGCACTTGTGCCTGGTTTGACAAGTTTATCGGCATTGTTGCGGCCATTAGTTTTGCAAGAAGATCAGCTGATCACTCCTTATTCGTTCGGAAAACCGCTCTGCTCTGGTAGTTCTCGCGGTTTATGTTGATGACAATATTCTAACTGGCGACAACCAGTATGAGGTAACTCTGACAAATAAACACCTCCGTCAACACTTGGTCACAAAGGATATGGGCTCCCCGAAATACTTTCTGGGGATTGAAATCTCTAGGAAGCCCAACTCCATGGTCCTTTCCCAACAGAAGTATGCTCTTGATCTTCTAAAGGAGACAGGATTGACTGGTGCTAAACCTGCCCGTTGTCCTATGGCAGCTGGAGAAGACAAAACTTGGACAGATGACTCTCCTCTTCTATCCGATCTTACGAGGTACCGGCGTCTGGTTGACAAACTCATTTATCTCACGGTAACCAGACCCGACATCTTTATGCTGTTCGCAAGGTGAGCTAGTTCATGCAAGCTCCTAGGGAGTGTCATCTACAATCTGTCATGAGAATATTGGAGTATATTAAAACAACACCTAGGAAAGGACTTTTTTTCAGAAATTGATCACTTAAGGGTTGAAGCATACTCAGATTTGAGCTATGCTGATGACAAAGGTGACCGCAAGTCAACATCAGGTTTCTGCACATTTGTTGGAGGCAATCTTGTGAGTTGGAAGAGCAAGAAACAGTCTGTGGTCTCCAGGTCTAGTGTAGAAGCGGAATATCGCAGTATGGCGTCGACCACGTGTGAGTTGAAATGGTTACGGGCTCTCATGCTTGACTTAGGAGAGGTCTACAACTATCATCTTCCTATGTTCTGGGACAACAAGGCCGCGATATACATCTCCAAAAATCCGGTCTTTCGTGAGAGAACAAAACACATAGAAGTCGACTGTCATTATATTCGGGAAGAGATCTTGAAGAAACAGATTTGTACTCCGTTCGTCACTTCCGACAACGAGTTGGCGGACGTCTTCACCAAGCCGCTGTCCGCTTCATTTTTCCACATTTGCGACAAGCAGGGCATGATTGATATCTATGTTCCAGCTTGAGGGGGAGTGTTGAAGTATGGAGGTCGGGCAGTCTGTTGTTATTCGGAGACCGGGCGGTCTGGCGGTTTATCTAGTCGGCCTGTCTGCCGGACTGTTGTTGTTTGGTGTTCCAGCGGTCTGGCGGCTTGTCTCAGACGACTTGGAGACCGGACGGTCTAGCGGTCTCCTGTGACGGCTTGTTCTCTGTGGCGCTTATTCTCTACTCTTGTTGTTGTCGGCGGTTAGCCGGCTTGTCTAACAGCACGACTTGTCCGGTTTGTCCAATTGTAAAGCCGCGTATACTTGTAAATTTTTAGTCCCATTGCTTAATTGTAATCTCTCTCATCTCCTCCATTCTATAAAATGGAGGCTATATCATTGTAATTGATACTTTTTTTGAATAATAAAATTTGCATTACTCCAAATATTCGGTATGTTTTTTCTTGTTCGCACATTCCCCTAGTGCCGGTAGCCGAGAGGTGCCTCGCATCTTCTCCTCTTCCCGCTTACTTCCTCCTCAAAACACATCTCAGTCAATTAATAAAGAGAAGAAATCCGAAACTTTGGAAGCCCATAGTTCCATAACCGCATGATGTTATTGTAATCGAAAAGTGTTGCAGCATTGCTCTCGAAAAGATACACATGATATACTATTCAATCGAAGATTTTTGTTGAGTTTTGGCAGGGAGGCCAATCTACCACAAGAGACCTTCCACCTTTGATAACTAGAGTTCTAGACCTCCGATCAATAGATCGTCACCACCAACGAACTTGTAGCAATGAGACAAGCTTCCCTGAAATTTTCGCCAAGCTCTAGCTACTTTGATTATCTTGGCGTGGTGTCGCAGGCTTCCCAAACTCCAGTGATCCTCACCAGGCTGCTTGGATCCGCACGGAGGGCAAAGATCTCCAACTATGAAATACAACGATCAAAATACCTGAAACCTACACTTCTATTCGTTTGCAAAATATTAATAAGCACAAAATTCTCTTTGTTCCTCGTTAAAATTTATGAAATGGATCTTAATACTGTTATTAAAATTTGGAGTATACGACGCTGCACGACGCTGCGGGAAATTAATATTATCGAAAAATTCTACTGAATGCAGCGACGCATAAGCTTATAGAGAATCGTTTTAACCAAACATTATCAGCCTCTAGTTGGAGTTTTATACCAAATTTATTTTTCCAAATTTAAGAACACAAAGTGAAGCGAACTTGAATAAACAGTAACTGAAGCGTGAAATTAATTTATACGTTTTTGAAATTTTGTTCATGCTTCATGATCGCAAAAATTCGCAACAGTTGGGACGTGTTCTTCTTTATAAAATTAGTGGTGTTAGCAGGCTGCATGCCCTATAAAATTAGTATCAAACAACGTCTGTTAAAATGAATCTCTACAACCATAGGAGATTAGCGCACAGTGTGTATGAATATGAAGTCTGAATTGAATAATCACTTTGTTAATAAGTGAGAACAAACAGAAATAAACTTTGTAGGTTATGTTACTTAAAAAGTTCTCATCCCTGTTTTTCATAGACCATAAAATTGAAGAACAAAATCTCCTCTTGGAGTTAAAGATCTAGGTGTTCAAGAGATTGGTGAAGAAAACCTTGTAAATTGAGTCTACTGAAAAATAATCCATTGGAATACCATGAACTTTGAACCACAAGAGGCCCAAGTTTATTTCTTGAAGGTCGCGATTTGATACAAATATAGATCCAGATTTTTCCTGGATAAAAATCAAATCTCTTATGGATCGTTCTCCAAGTGTTGTTTCCTTGTCCCACTGCCTCCAGCACCGGTTCAGCACCGGTTTGGATTTTACTTGATGAAGGAGAAGAGTAGAAGAAGATGGCTACTTGAAAGTGATCAGCACCGGTTTGGATTTTTCTTCCACCTTAAAGAAGAAAAACTAATCGGGTTTCAACCCTTGTTCACTTTAAAAATGATGGATGGCTTGCAAAGTTTGATTTTGCGATGCAAAATTAAATGCAGATTATGCAAGAGATGAGGACTGATCGCGACTGAAATGTCCCACCTATCACAGGCTTCGACCGTTCGCGCGACTGAATTAATGTGCACTCGTATGAGTCCGAATAGGCTCAAAATACACGTACGACTTTACCGGGACTTCTCGATGAAACAAGTCCATCTTACGGAAATTTTCCAACAAATCCTTCATTTGAGAGGATCAAATTATGAGGAAGGAGCGGATCATTCTACAGTAGAACCACAAATTTACTCCTGCCTAACATAGCTTCCCGCACGACGAGCAAAAATTTGTAGAATAAAATCACAGTTTTTGTGTGGTGAGCAGAGCCTTCTGATGGTTGTGAGGATAATTTAAAGCCTATGTAACTCCCCCTTTTCATCATATTTATCACATTATGAGTGAACACTTTGTGTGGGAGTTCACAATTTGATTTCGAGGAGATTTGCTGAATTACTCCTTTAAGTACGACCGTGCACTTCGAGACCGTGCACCTTGAAGTGAGGCCCCATGCGTCCCTTTGTGCAAGTCTGTGCGCTCCTTTCAAAATCATGCGCATTATAAGTCTAAAGTTTCACCGTCATCGATTGTCAATCTCCAATCGCCGAACTGAATTAGACAATTACCGACCGAGGAGGTATCAGCAAATTGTGCACGTGAATCTTAAGCTAGTTGTTGCCGATTGACGATCGCAATCCGATCGCCGACTAGCGTAGTTGATCCTCGATCGCCGACTGGTGTAGTGGATCTCCGATCACCGACTGCTGTGGTCGATATTTGATCGCCTACTGGTGTACTCGATCTTTGATCGTCTACCGGTGTAGTCGATCTCCGATCGTCGTCGTGAGTGGAATATTGTTGATCACCGACCTAGAAAGTCTGGCTCTCCGAATTGTATCTATCTGCTCATTTTTTTTGACCCCACATTGGGTTGATTGTTAAGCCAAACCATCTAGATCTTTCATGAGAGACTCTAAAATGGGAAATTTTGATGATTACAGCATATTTTGAGATAGTTTACTTTGCTACCGTGAGAAATAAAAAGGAGAAGACGGAGGGTGGAGAAGAGAGAACAAAGGGGCGAGAAGTCGATTCGGCCATTATCGTAGCTAGAGGTTTGAGATCATGGATCTGTCACTGCCTAGGCATGAGAAATCCTTGTGCGCTCATCCTCTACAGGGTTTTTTGAGACATTCATAGCCGAGAAGAAATCTAAGATGGTAACGACCAATCTTCCCCCAAATTTAGGATTTTATATACATTTCATTTAATTTTCTTTGCATTTGATTCTCTCATCTCACTAACTAGTGGACTTAGCTTGTGCTTGATGAAAGATTCCAAGCATAAGCATTGTGGTGAATCAGTGGTAGTTATTTCGACTTAAACAGTGATGCCTAATATAAAACCCATCTAGGGTTTGGAGACTTAGATGTAATAGACAGTCATAGACTGCTAGATTGATGATCAGACTATGGAAAATATTAGAATTGGTTTCAAAGAAAATAATCCTGTGATTCCATATGTTTACGATGAAGATTGCATGCAGACCCTTAATTTAATGTACTTTGCGTTAACAATTATATTATACTTTGGTGGGAGAACTACAAGTGTGTGGTTACTCATTATGGCTATGGTAGAGAGCGATAGAAGGACATATTGGTATAACTGGTCGCTTCCCCATCTTTTGTGAATAGAACGGTAGAATGACCTATTTGTATAACAAACCATCTTTATTGAAATCATTAATGTTGATGTGTGTTAGTGGATAAGATGGAATGTGGTAGAATGACCTATCCGTATAATCAGAAAATTCCATAACATGTAGTTCAGTATAAGAGCCTATCAGTATAACCATCCATATGTATACATTTTGGATGTTGTGGTGCATTATTGATCTACAATAGAGTTTGATAGAAGGGTATATTGATATAACTCACAGCCTCCATTTGCTTTTTGTACAACACGTATTTGTCAATGATGGTCCCAATCTTGCCACGTAGACAAGGTCAAAGTCAAAGAACAAGTCAGAGTCAACAAGCAGGAGAAATTCAAGGATATGTGAGTATCTCAGTTGCTCGCCCGTTAGGAGATCATCAGTGACATCTCTCCAGCTAGGCGAGATCCTATCATAGTGGCCATAATCACCGGGTCATAGTCGCCAGGTCACATGAATAAATCTTGCAGTGGGATGGGTGTTCTCAGTTGTATACCCCATATGGTTTGTCTATAATAGGACCTCTGGGACCCCAGAGGTACCAGGAATGTCACCTTGAAATCTGTATATACCTCCCCCCATAGGTTTACAAACCTTTAAGTGGTGTCATCCTCGTACCTCGTTCATCCATCTTAGGTTGCAGAGGGGGAGTTTACTTCAAACTCCCATGTACGTGGTGGGACCTTCCTGCTATAGCACCTGGTCCTTTAATAGTCCATTTCTCACTCCTTTGCTTTAACCATTAAACTTGGGCCATCAGATCGCGAGATCAGTGACCCCAGGCTACACTCTGGTCCGAACCTTCGGAGTTGGGATTTTTTTCTGGCCTCAATACTTTAGTGTGGTGAGCGTGGACTGAAGCTAGTAGAGGAAAATCTAGAGAGAAGGTGAAATAGTGAAAGGAGGTGGGCAATAAGGAGGGACCGATAACTTGCATGGCATAAGCAAGTATGTAACCCGGGCCGACTTCAATTCCTTCACACAACGTGTCAAGAAAACCTTGCGGGTAGCACTACATTCTTGCTTAGAGGTCACAACGACCTCTCCTCGTCGCGTGACTCCATAGGAAAAAGGCGAGCTGTCCAAGTGAGCCGAGAATGACGTATTGCTAGAGGAGCCGAAGTCGCATCCACCATCACACTACATTCCAATGGTTCCCAAGGAGTGCAATTCGACAAGGTCAAGAACCAGGTGAGATATCTAGAAGCTCACTCAAGCGAGTTTGGAATTTCTCACCATGTAAGAGGTCATCACTGAGGGGTTCAGGGAACCCGATGTGTTGATGGAGGAGTCGGGAAGTAGGTGTTGCTAGAGTGCACAAGACGCTCAGTTACTATGTCGATCATTTTCAGGAGGAAGACCTCAACATCCAGGAGGTTGATGGCTACACCATGTAGTTGGAACAGACCTTCACTCTGTCGTAGGGTCTATGTAAGCTATAGATCAATAGGGATCCTCCCATGTCCCACAAAGAGTTGATCATGTGGGTGAATAAGTTCGTCCAAGGAGAGTAGATGAACAGAGGATTTTTGGAGAAGCTTATGAAGCTAACTAGGGAGGAAGAAGGTGAAGAGGAAGAGATTCCCAACCGGATGAAGAAGTAAGAGCCCTTACAAAATAGAGTGAAGAAGTGGGAAGGAGAGAGGAGCCCAGAAGGCAAGAAGAGTTAAGGAGGCCAAAAGATCCAAGGAGACACTTGGAAGCTTTGGGGAATCGATGAGATGAAAGAGATACCAGGTTTCCGTGAACAGGCCGTCATGGAGGCCAATAGGAACACCCCAACACCTCGGGCATGAAAGAAGGTTCTTCTCGGGAGGAGGAAATAACTACCAACATCAAGGAGGGAACTAAGGAGGAGGAGGAAGGGAAGCCATGGACATTGCCAGGCAAGACCCTAGGCATTACAGAAGGAAACAATGTAGGAGGCATCAGATACAGAGGAGATCCCACTTTATTATGAGTACGAAAAAATCCAATCAAGAAACAAAAAAATCCAATTAGGAAGAACGAACAAATCCAAAACAAAATAACAAGGATTAGACAAAATCCAATCAGGAAAATATCACAATCGGCTCTGCTATTAGACAAAATCACAAGAGAAAAAAATCAACAATAAATCAATAAAGCACAAACCTCTTCCTCATGAGCAATGATTTCGCCAACCCCAAGAACAAAACTAAAAGGAAGAACCAAGCATCAGTAATAGAAGATGGGAAGAACGAAACTGAAGGAAGAACGTCAAACAGAACGAGGTTTTAGGGAAGAACTATGAAGTCACCGAGTCAGGAGAAGTGGAGAGGAATGTTATGAAAACAGTTGAGGCCAAAAATAATAATCTCACGACAAAAGTTAGTGTGATCATGGATAACGATAGAACAAACCACAAACAAGAAAAATAAGAAAAAATAACAATCAAAGAACACAAATTTAAAGTGGTTCCTCAAAAGTGGGTATGTCCACTATGCAGACAAAACTTTTTATTTTCTTTCTCAAACATACAATATTGCTATAAGTGATGGAAAAATAAACGAGAGTTTGAACTAGATATCGTTTCTCTAAGATTCGGTCGTACACGTTGCAACAAGAGAGAAAACTCAGTGACAAGACAGGAATCGACAGCTGAAAGCTGAGCACGTTGTAGCAAGAAGAAAGAAGTCGGCGGCCAGGAGAGAAACCCGACTGCCTGCTGCTTAGAAGAAAACCGACAGCCTGCTAATATGAGAAACCAGTGATACTGGAGTAAGTTGGCGCTGCTCTCTTCTTGATCTCATAAATCAGGAGTCTCAACAAGTGTATTAATATGTTAAGGAGGGGCGGAATCAAGGTAGGAGATTATTTTCATTCCATTAATGCTCCTCCATTAATGCTAATTGTTGGGTCCATTGATCCCAATGTCCTGGATTTGAAGAAGACCTAGTAAATAATGTATGCACATGTGGTGATCTAACTTGTGCTCAAGTTTAATGATTGCAGGATGTCCTAGCAACATTGATGGGACAAATAGCCTAAGTGGCTAAGTCAGGTAAAAACTTACTTAAGATGTGGATAGACAGAAATCTGTCCAAGTCCACAGACGTTAAGTGAAGGTTACTCACTCAACGCCAGATGACTTATAGCGCTGAGTGGAGCCTATACAGTCAAAGCCAAAGGAGTGCCAAGCTGAGAAAGTGGCTAAGTCCACAGGCGTTGAGTAAAGTCAACTCACTTAATGTCATACAACAAAAGGCTGTGAGACGGGCTAATGTAGTAAAATCCTAAGAGGAAATAGACAGAAAAATGGTTCCATAGGCATTGAGAGAGTATCACTCACTCAACGCCATATTGTAGATTCATTGAATATTACCCTATAAGTCAAATCCATAGAAAAGCTGTGTTGATATTTGGTTAAGTCCAAATGCATTGAGTGAAGCTTACTCACTCAATGCCAAGGAGCAAATAAATCTGGCTAAAGCAGAAAGCATTGAGTGAGGCATACTCACTCAATGCTCTCAACGCCTAACTTATAGAAAGCATGGATAAGGCACAAGACGTTGAGTGAGGTGTGCTCACTCAACGCTCTCAACGCCAGACATGCAGAAAAGGCTGTAGAAATGGTTAAGGCAAAAAGCGTTGAATGAGGCTTGCTCACTCAACGCTGTCAACGCCTAGATAGACAGAATTTTGTCTAAGTACTTCGGTGTTGAGTGAAGCTTATTCACTTAATGTCTATTCTACTGATGCTTGATTTTTGACTAAGTCCACAGGTGTTGACGTCAGTATGTCAACAAATCAACTTTATTCAAATTGTTAGCGGCAAAGCTACAGTACAAGACAAAAGGCGACACAGAGCTACTGTATGATGGTTGACGTTAAAGCAAGATAGCAGCTGGCTACCAATGGTGTGGGGCCCACTGCTAAAAGAGTTGTTGAGTTACATTCAATTAAAGGAGAAGCCTTTTACGGGAAAAGGAACTGTTGAGACAGTTCTTCTTCATCACCATTGTTGTTGTGAAGAGAAGAATAAAGAGCAAAAAGACAGGAGGTCGAAAGGCTCAACAAGTTAGTTGTTTCTCTTCATCTTTGACAACAGCTAGATTAGAGCAAATCTCTGAAGTGGAGAAAGAAAGTTAGTTGGTGTCATTTCTCCAACTACACCAGCAGGTTCTTCACAAATCCAGCGGCATAACATTGAAGATCATTTACTGGAGGCTATGAAGAAGAAGTTAGGGCTGGTCATCCTCAGCCCAGGAAACAAAGAAGAAGCAGAACTATTTTCTGTTAGTTACTTCCAACACAAGCTAAAATAAGTTCTATATGTAACATTGAAGATCATTTAGCAGGCAAAGTTTTTGGGGTGACACGGCCTGGGATACGGGCATGTCCCAGGGCGTGTCCCGCGTTCGACGAGTGTTCAGGAGGAACAGTCGACGAGTGGTCGACAAAATTTGGTCGACGATCGTCGAGTCTTCGGACACGGCCTGTGACACGGGCGTGTCACAGGGCGTGTCAGCGCGGTCGACGAACTCAGCCCAACGAATTGGAGCTGGGGTGTGTCTAATGTCGTGTATGGGCACACGGCTTGAGACACGGGCGTGTCACAGGCCGTGTGAGTCTCGGGTGATTTTGAGATTTTTCAGCCTGATGAACACGACCACAGACACGGGCGTGTCTGAAGGCGTATCAGGTGACACGGCCCGTGACACGGGCATGTCACATGGGCGTGTCACTGGATTGGATAAGTCGGTTGAGCACCGCTTGAGGCACACGGCCTGGGACACGGGCGTGTCACAGGCCGTGTCAGGCAAAATTTGTGCTTTTGTGGCAAAATCGTGGTCGTCCGTTCTTTCAGCTCGGATCCAATGGCTGAGCTGTCTCCCTGTTTCCTTAAGGACGTGGATGAGAAGGGAAATCTCATTCTTCATTTGGTCTTCTCTTTCTACATTCCTAGTGAGAGAAAGAGAGAGGAAGAAGGAAGAGGAGGAAAGGGGATGGTCATCGGTGCTGCTGCAGTGTTCTGACGAGAGATCCGAGGCCGGCGTTGCGGAGGAAAAGCTGTTGCGGATCTTCCTAGCCAGTTGAGGGCTCATGGAACCGAAACGGTCTTCGAGGGTAATGATCTTTTTTCCTAGCCATGTGAAGGCTTCCTTTTTGGCATATGTATGTGATTCCCCCACCAAAAGGTGGCTGATTTTGGGAGTCTTTGGGTTGATTCATGGAATCCCCTTTATTGGCATATAGATCCGGAAATGAAGTACGGAATAGGCATACTGTGTGAAGCCCATCTGGACAGGTTGGTCTGGATTGGTGATGTTGCATATACGAACCGGAGAAGACTCCGTGATAAACGCGTTGGACCTGTGAAAAAAGTAACAGGAAGTACTGGAGTGGTAGTCCAGGAAAATATCCAAAGAATGCTTGTGCTGCTTGTGTTATTGGGTTCGACCTGTGAAAAGAAATACCCTTTGTAATGCTTAATGTTCATAAGGAGTCCACCTGTGAAGAGAGTAACAGGAAGGACTGGCGTGGTAGCCAGGAAAGACCCCTGACATTTGTGATATTTACGGTGTCCACCTGCGAAGAGAGTATCAGAAGGTACCGGTGTGCCCAAGAAAGACCCGCTAATGTTGTGAGAGAATGGGTGTAAGAGTTATACCCAAGCTTGAATGCCAGAACAGGATCGGTGAGACCTATCCGCGCCTTTATTTATCCACGAGTACGCCGTACTCGGTGATGGCAAGACGATTTGAGCAACGGGGGGTGGAGGATCCGACCTGCATTATGTCCGTCTGACGTGAGACCAGAAGGTGCGGTCTGTTGGAGCGCATAACAAGAGTCTTAGGCCTACGTGTCGTGATACAATGGGGGGCTACGGGCCAATCCCGGTTCACTAAGACTATAAAACTCCGGCTGCACGCCATGGAGTAAATGCTCAAGTGAGTTGATGTTGGGCTGTGACCCTGATACGGTGGTGGGCAACTGATTTGCCAGTACACCAAAATGTGCCCTGAGTGCACGGACCGTTGGGTCGGGTGGCTGACGGTTGTGATGGCATGTGTGCATGAAAGCACATTATATGAGATATATAGCCATGCTTGTGATATGATATGCCTGCAGGGAAGATTATCGCTGCCCCTAGAGAAGGGGTAGGGTCGTTATAATTTGGTCAGCTGAATGCTGACCGTTGCCCTTTATTTGCCACCATTGGGTGGATTGTCCCTGTACAGGTGCTGGAGAGCCAAGCAGGACGAAAAAGGGTTGATACCGCTGTTTTTGCTGCTACCGCTGCTAGCCCTCGAAGGCTAATGTGGATGTAAATATTATGTTTTCTTTTGTTGCGGTCGGCCTGCGTGTCAATGTTTGGGCCACTGTTTGTAAGCCCTGTAAGGTCATAAGTCCAACGCTTTATGTGTTTTGTAAGACATTTCTATGATATATAAAATATGGAGTTTTTATATGTTGGACATTCAAGAGGGGAGTTCAAATGTAGTGTTGTAAGCTTCCGCTAGAATGCAATGTGTTAGGTGCGCTGCGTACTCTAGTACCACTCCGTAGCTTCATCGTCTGTTTTGTGGTATATGCTGTGGGGCACCGGCCGGACCTTCTAGTATATATTATATGAATGGATGGGGTTGTTACATTTTTGGTATCAGCGGTCTTGGTCTTTCCCTCTCGAATTCGTGGTCGACTTCTTTTGTGGGATGGCGAGCACGTGTCTGTGCAAACCACGTTAACACGTTTGAACTCCTGAATGTCCATGATAGGAATGCAAATTTTTGTGATTGAGGAACCTGCGCGTTCCTATCTTGTTGCTTACTTGTGTAATTTTCCGCATGTAGGCGACGAGTACGATGGCATGGCAGCAGGAACCCCAACACTCGATGGGAAGCATGTCATCAACTGTGGTACCAACATCTCCTCCATCGATAGAAATGGCTCGACTGATTGCCGATGTGGTTTTTGCAACGCTCAAGGCTTACCACGAGGGACATGTTCAACCCTCTGATCCGGTAATGCGTCTCATGCTGGGTAGTGAACTTGAGCAGACGGCAAGGGGAAGTGCCTCAGCTTTGTCGGTGAACGTGTGTTTGAGCCAAGGAGAGGACACGGTTGAGGACTATATTCATGCATTTGTTGCAATGAGACAACAACCCGAGTTTGTGTTTGAAACCGAGGGGATGAAGATCAATCGGTTTTATGATGGGTTACGTCAGGAACTCCGTTTCTTGTTGATGGGTCCTAAGTTCTTGGGATTCCAACCACTGGTGGAGGCAGCTACACTGTTGGAAATGGACTTGATGAGAGCCCAGCAGATGCCTGCGACCAGGAAAGTGCGCACTCCAAGGGTTGGGAAGTCTGCTCACCGTAAGAGGCAAAGACTCGAGAAGCGTACTTGTTATGTTTGTGGTAAAGTATAACACAATGTCTGAGATTGCCGCGTTGGCTCGTAGTGGGCAATAAAGGAGAAGGAAATGTCGACATAATGATGTACATAAATAATTGGGCTCCTCATGTATGGTGGATTCTGCATGTGTTATATGTACAGTAAGCCGTTTTGGATGATATTTCTCTGATGGCGTTTATGTTATATAACTACAATACACGGATGTGTGGGATCAACGTGTTTGTCCGATAGTCGTGAACACGACTAGATTGTTGATGTTTTATGTCATGGGGACACTGGTGCCCAACCTTATCAGGAGTCGTTGACGTCTGGTTGAGCAGGAAATCGGAGCGTCTTATTTGGAGACGGAAAAAGCAGTGGTGGAGTCCTCTGCGTCCCAGGCGCAATCCTAAGTGTTACGAGTGCGCGATAATCGTATTGCTTGCTTTTGTTTTCATCTTGTGTATGTTGCTTGTGTGTGTTACGTGCACCACAGGCTTTGCGCTGATTCAGAGCACGCTGACGCAAGCACTATTTGATACGGATGCTTCATATTCTTTTCTGTCTAGCGAGTTTCTAGCGCGGCTTGGGATACCTAGTCGTGTGAAGACAGAGAGCGTCGGAGTGGTGTTGCCAAATGGCAGTTGGATGCTTGTGGATCAAGCTTGCGATGTGGCGGTCCAAATAGGAAGTCGGGATTTCAGTTTGATGTGATATGTGGTATGGATTTGCTTGCGGAGCAGCATGCCTTGATTGATGTTGTGGTCTGCACTCCAAGTCTTGAAGGCTGTTCGGAAGGGTGCGGTGTGCTACTTCGCCCTGATTCAGGCTGTTGAGCCAAAGGCCAGTGTGCGTGATATTCCGCTTGTGTCGGAATTTGCAGATGTGTTTCCCAAGGATCTCCCTGGGCTACCACCCCAGCGTGAGATTGACTTCACGATCGAGTTGGTGCCAGGTGCGAAACCTGTGGCCCGCTCGCCATATCGCGTCGCGCCTAAGGAAATGGCGGAGTTAAAAGTCCAATGACAGGAATTGATGGAGCAGGGTTATATACGCCCAAGCCTGTCTCCTTGGAGCGCCCCTGTGCTTTTTGTGAAGAAGAAAGACGGTGGCTTGCATTTATATATTGATTACCGCGAATTGAATAAGCTGACCGAGAAGAATAAATATCCGATACCGTTGATTGATGAGCTGTTTGATCAGCTAGTGGGATCGTCCGTCTACTCGAAGTTGGACTTGAAATCTGGTTATTACCAGTTGAGGATCAGAAGATATGCCCAAAACCGCATTTGGAACACGGTACGGGCACTACAAGTTCACGGTCATGCCGTTTGGGCTGTGTAATGCGCCCTCGGTATTTATGGACTTGATGCACCGAATATTCCGCGAGTACCTAGATCTGTTCGTGATAGTGTTCATTGATGATATCCTGGTGTACTCGAGATCGGAAGCCGATCATGAGAAACATTTGCGGTTGATGTTGAATACATTGAGGCAGAATCAGCTCTATGCCAAGTTCTCGAAGTGCGAGTTTTGACTATCGTCGGTGGCTTTTCTGGGCCATGTGGTGAGTGCAGCGGGCATAGTTGTGGATCCAGCAAAGATAAAAGCCATAGAGGAGTGGCCAGTGTTGTCTTCAGTGGCCGAGGTCCGGTGTTTCCTTGGACTAGCAGGCTACTACCGAAGATTTGTTGAAAACTTCTCGCGGAGTGTTTTGCCGCTAACCACGTTGACACGAAAAGAACAGAAGTTCGTTTGGTCTCCGGTCGCCAGAGTGTGCGCGAGCTTTTGAAGAGCTGAAGCTTCGGTTGACCACGGCGCCTGTGTTTTCTTCGCCATATGGTACCGATGGATTTGTAATCTACAGTGATGCTTCAGGCATCGGCTTAGGCTGCGTGCTTCTGCAAAATGTAAAGGTGATTGCTTATGACTCACGCCAGCTGAAAGTGCACGAGCGGAACTATCCCGTCCATGATCTTGAGTTGGCGGCGATAATCTTTGCACTAACGCTGTGGCGACACTATCTTTATGGTGCGAAGGTGGAGATCTATATAGATCACAAGAGCCTGAAGTACATATTGGAGCAGAATGACTTGAATATGCGACAACGAAGGTAGTTGGAGTTCCTCGGGGACTACAAATTTGAGATTCACTATACTCCCGGGAAGGGGAATGTTGTCGCGGATTCCTTGAGTCAGAGGACTCCGGCAAGAGCAGCTTGATGGCAAAAGCATGATGAACGTCTCATCCAGGAGCTGGAAGCGTTAGAGATTTCTTGTGTTGACAAGAATTTCATTGTCAATGCATGTTGTACGGCTTCACGGTGTTCCTCGGAGCATCGTGAGTGATCGAGATGGACGATTCACGTCAAAGGATCGGAGGCTAGTTCACCAGTTGTTGGGCACGAAGTTGATTTTTAGTATGGCCTTTCATCCCCAAACGGGTGGCCAAACTGAACGAACCAACAGAACGCTGGAGGACATGCTTCGGATGTGCGCCCTCGACTTTGGGAAGAGATGGGAAGAACATCTCTTCATGGTAGAGTTTGCTTATAATAACCGCTACCAGCGAGCATCGGGATGGCACCGTATGAAGCTCTATATGGAAGAAAGTGTCGTACTCCCTTGGTTTGGGTAGAAGCGGGCGAAGCTAGAAACCATTCGTGCTATTCGAGAGAGGCTACTCACATCCCAAGATTGTCAAGTGAAGTACTACAACGCCAAGTACCGGAACGTGGAGTTCGCGGTAGGCGATTGGGTCTACTTGAAGGTCAAGCCCTTCAAAGGTATATCCAGGATTCAACGTTTGAAAAAGTTGAGTCCAAGATATTTGGGTCCATTTGAAGTGGTTGAGCAAATCAGAGAAGCTGCGTATCGGCTAGCTCTTTTGGCAGACTTGGGTGGACTACAAGATGTATTTCACATCTCGGTGCTTCGGAAGGCCGTTAAAGATCCAGCTCAAGTGATCACGGATGGTCGTGTGCCGGTGGAGTATGGGCTAACAACGAGGGTTAGACCCATGCAGATCGAGGATCGAGCCGAGAAACAGTTGCGGAACAAGACGGTCGGGATTGTTAAAGTCCGATGGGACAATTGCGGCCGTGAGGAGCTTACATGGGAGCGAAAGCAGACCATGCCTAGTGAAAATTTTGTTGTAACAAGATTGTTTGATGTTATAACTTTTTGGTGATTGGTTGTCTTCCTGTATCCGAATTTCGAGGACGAAATTTCTTGTAGGAGGGGAGGGTTGTAACAACCCATTGTTTTAGCAGGCAAAGTTTTTGGGGTGACACGGCCTAGGACACGGGCGTGTTCCAGGGCGTGTCCCGCATTCGACGAGTGTTCGGGAGGAACAGTCGACGAGTGGTCGACAAAATTTGGTCGACGATCGCCGAATGCTTCGGACACGGCCTGTGACACGGGCGTGTCAGCGCGGTTGACGAACTCAGCCCAACGAATTGGAGCTGGGGCGTGTCTAGTGCCGTGTATGGGCACACGGCCTGAGACACGGGCGTGTCACAGGCCGTGTGAGTCTCGGGTGATTTTGAGATTTTTTTAGCATGATGAACACGGCCACAGACACCGACGTGTTTGAAGGCGTGTCGGGTGACACGGCCCGTGACACGGGCGTGTCACATGAGCGTGTCACTGGATTGGATAAGTCGGGTGAGTACCGCTTGAGGCACACGGCCTGGGACACGGGCGTGTCACAGGCCGTGTCAAGCAAAATTTGTGCGTTTGTGGCAAAATCGTGGTCGTCCGTTCTTTCAGCTCGGATCCAATGGTTGAGTTGTCTCCCTATTTCCTTAAGGCCGTGGATGAGAAGGGAAATCTCATTCTTCATTTGGTCTTCTCTTTCTACATTCCTAGTGAGAGAAAGGGAGAGGAATAAGGAAGAGGAGGAAAGGGGCTGGTCACCGGTGCTGCTGCAGTGTTCCGACGAGAGATTCGAAGCCGGCGTTGCGGAGGAAAAGCTGTTGCGGATCTTCCTAGCCAGTTGAGGGCTCATGGCACCGAAACGGTCTTCGAGGGTAACGACCTTTCTTTCTAGCCATGTGAAGGATTCCTTTTTGGCATATGTATGTGATTCCCCCACCAAAAGGTGGCTGATTTTGGGAGTCTTTGGGTTGATTCATGGAATCCCCTTTGTTAGTATATAGATCCGGAAATGAAGTACGGAATAGGCATGATGTGTGAAGCCCATCTGGACAGGTTGGTCTGGATTGGTGATGTTGCATATACGAACCGGAGAAGACTCCGTGATAAACGCGTTGGACCTGTGAAAGAAAGTAACAGGAAGTACTGGATTGGTAGTCCGGGAAAATACCCAAAGAATGATTGTGCTGCTTGTGCTATTGGGTTTGACCTGTGAAGGGAAATACCCTTTGTAATGCTTAATGTTCATAGGGAGTCCACCTGTGAAGAGAGTAACAGGAGGTACTGGCGTGGTAGCCAGGAAAGACCCCTGACATTTGTGATATTTGCGGTGTCCACCTGCGAAGAGAGTAGCAGAAAGTACTGGTGTGCCCAGGAAAGACCCGCTAATATTGTGAGAGAATGGGTGTAAGAGTTATACTCAGGCTTGAATGCCAGAACAGGATCGGTGAGACCTCCCCGCACCTTTATTTAGCCACGAGTACGTCGTACTCGGTGATGGCAAGACGATTTGAGCAACGGGGGGTGGAGGATCCGACCTGCGTTATGTCCGTCCGACGTGAGACCAGAAGGTGCGGTCTATTGGAGCGCATAGCAAGAGTCTTAGGCCTACGTGTTGTGATACAATGGGGGGCTACGGGCCAATCCCGGTTCACTAAGACTATAAAACTCCGGCTGCACGCCATGGAGTAAACGCTCAAGTGAGTTGTCGTTGGGCTGTGACCCTGATACAGTGGTGGGCAACTGATTTGTCAGTACACCAAGAATGTGCCCTGAGTGCACGGACCGTTGGGTCGGGTGGCTGACGGTTGTGATGGCATGTGTGCGTGAAAGCACATTATATGAGATATATAGCCATGCTTGTGATATGATATGCCTGCAGGGAAGATTATCGCTGCCCCGAGAGAAGGGGCAGGGTCGTTATAATTTGGTCAGCTGAATGCTGACCGTTGCCCTTTGTTTGCCACCATTGGGTGGATTGTCCCTGTACAGGTGCTGGAGAGCCAAGCGGGACGAAAAAGGGTTGATACCGCTGTTTTTGCTGCTACCGCTGCTAGCCCTCGAAGGCTAATGTGGATGTAAATGTTATGTTTTCTTTTGTTGTGGTCGGCCTGCGTGTCAATGTTTGGGCCACTGTTTGTAAGCCCTGTAAGGCCATAAGGCCAACGCTTTATGTGTTTTGTAAGACATTCCTATGATATATAAAATATGGAGTTTTTATATGTTGGACATTCAAGAGGGGAGTTCAAATGTAGTGGTGTAAGCTTCCGTTAGAATGTAATGTGTTAGGTGCGCTGCGTACTCTGGTACCACTCCGTAGCTTCATCGTCTGTTTTGTGGTATATGTTGTGGGGCCCCGGCCGGACCTTCTAGTATATATTATATGAATGGATGGGGTTGTTACACTATATCTGTATTTCTATGAAGAAGTTAAGCTGAGAATCTTTTCAGCCCAAGTAGCAACAAGTTTTGCTGCAGTCACTTCACAGATCCAGCAGGAAAAATTCTTGGTGCTGTAAAGAAGAAGTTAGGACCGAGTGTATCTCAGTTCATGTAAAGGTAGGTTCAGAAAATATATTACTGGAGTCAAAGTTGGGCTGAGTCTATCTCAGTCAAGGTTGATTGGCATCGAGAAATTTCTCGTGTGTCCAATCAAGAACCACACCAACTCACTTCTATCTTGTAGGATCCTTTTAGATCTAAGTGGTAGGAGCAAGTTTGCTCTGAGGTAGGATTCTGTTGAGAATCTGAGCTATAGGACTTGGTTTCAAGTCTGAGGTAGGTGGTCAATTGATCACTGAGCTGTAGGAGAGGAATACTCTCTGAGTGTAGAACCCTTGGGTCTGAGGTAGGTTCCCTAGTGGATCTGAGGTAAGGTTGTCCTCCCAGCCTGAGTGTAGGGCTTTAGGCCTGAGGTAGGTGGTCAGCTGACCACTGAGTTGTAGGCCCTTGTGGCTGAGCTGTAAGTCTTGGAGGAGACTGACAGATCCTGAGGGATCTGAGGTGTAAGCTCTTTGGAGAAGAATTTTGGAGAAGTACCTAGTCTAACAAGATAGTTGGATAGGTGGGAGGGAAATTGGATGTACCCTTGTTAGGGGAACCACTATAAATCTTGTGTGCGCTTTTCTGTGTTGGCTTTATTGCAAATTACATGTCTTGAAAGCAGAATATAATCAACTAATAAAGCATCTAACTAAAGGAAAATCAAAGATAGTCACTAAGGACTAAGAAACCTATTCACCCCCCTCTAGGTGATTTAGCTATCCTTGAAATCAAAGATTTTCAAGTGGTAACAGAGAGAGGTTACTCAAAAGAGACCGAACAGTCTGAGTAGACCTCAAAGGATAGCTAAAAAAATTTAAGCTTATGTGTTCAAAATTAAACCATAAGATGTGGAGATCAATGTAACTTCAAATATGCAGAAAGGACAAGAACAACATTGGACTGTTGGCAGCTCTTGCAGAAGATAAATTCTATTAAGATACAAGAGCAAAGATCGGGGCCCCTCTATCACATTCTGATAGTGACTCAGAGGTGGATGAAGCTGAGGAAGGTGAATGCAGATGTTATGAGCTGACAGCTACACCAAAATAAGAATATTGCCTGGACAAAATTAGGTATATTCCCCATCCAACTCATCCTCAGAGTCAGGATATGAATCCTGCTCAGATTCTGAAGCATCCTCATCAAGTGATGATGAAAGTCCTCACTCAGAAGATGATATCTATCAATTGATTGAAAAACATGGTGTGCTCCTGAAGGATTTCAATAAAAGCAAGATGTTTGTTAAGAAATAAGCAGAGGAAATTGCCTCTCTACAGCTGGTTGCGTGTTCCTTCGGGTAGACATGAATAGTCTCCGTTGTTTTGCATGTAGAGTCTGCAATCGAGAAACGAACATAGACATGGTGTGTGAAGTCTACCCGGACAAGTTGGTCTGGATCGGGGATGTTGCATTGCATGAATGGACAGAGAAGACTCCGCGTCGATGGTTGTTTTTCGGGTTTTCTATGCGGTAGATTGCAACAGGGAATCTTGGGGACTAACTCCAAGGTACAAAGGCAAAGTACTTGTGTATTTGTACGTTCATTCCTGTTGGGTTTATGTAGTGGACATTCATGCTTTGGCTGGGTTCTTAATTTGCAACTTTTAAAATGCTTCTGCTAGAATGTACTCTGTGTAGGACTTTGGTTATTGATAGGATTGTTTCATTGTGTAACCCTTCGGTCTGTCTGTGGTATATGGCGTCGGGCCCCGACCGGACCTACTGTTATATGCTATGTGATGGATATGGGGTGTTACATAGTGAACCTAGCCCAAATCCAACTAGGGATCCAACAATCTCCCCCTATTTGAGTGAGGTCACTAATACAAAATGAAAGAAAAACATTCACAAAGCAGAATAAATATATCTGACAGAAAATTGAAACATTCAGCAGATATGTATATAGATAGTAGCTTTGTGACAGTTTAACAAATATAGTTTAGAAAATCAAAACTAAACAGAATATATCGTTTCTTCTTCTTCTTTTCCTTGTCAGTTTTGTCTTTCTCAGAGGGCTGTGTGAATTTGATTTCTCTATTAGGATTGGCTGCATCTCTTTTGGACATGGTCATGTCAGCAGCACCAATTATGTTGAGAGAGGTAGCTCTGGGTACAACAGCCTCTGGATGCAAGTTCATATAGGCATCTACATTGAAAAATTTGTTAGCCTTTTCATACCTTTTAAGTTCTTCTTTTCTATAGGATGACATAGTAGAGTACTATGATGGATCTCTCCCTTCAGCTTTAGCTTTATTGATCATAGATAGTCCAACAAGCTCTTGGAATCTGGCCACTCTTACAGTATTTTCTATTTCAGGATCCACAAATGAGATTGGTGGAGACTCTAGCCTTTTTGGACTATCAGCCTTTTCAATTTCAGATGCTTGTTGTTATTGTTGTTGTTGTTTTCTGCTGCTGCCGGAATACCTGTGCTGACTGCTTCCATGTGATCTTGAGGATCTACCTGGTTGTCTTTGATATGTTTGAGCATATGGAGTAGACCTCTGAGAAATGTTACCTGAAGCACCAGCAGCAGGATGAGGAGGAGGAGGAGGAGGACCTCTCCAGTTCATTTGAGAAGGAGGAGGAGGAGAGTACCTCCTGCTTTTCTTTCTGGCTTTCTGCTCATTCTTAGAAAGACACATCCATGCTGGCATCCCTGGATATGGAGTGATATTCTGCAGAATATAGTATGGAGTATCATGAGTGGGATTTGGTTTGGGAGCAGCTTTGGGAACAGTCTTTCTTTTGTTAGAGACTTTCATTCTTGGCAGTAGAACTATTATAATCATCAGAATCAATCATCTTCATGTCAGCCAGGAAGATCCCCTGGAGGATTGTCATACAGGGCATCAATGACTTTAAGAAT